>QTSX02004506.1:0-116073 GCA_014839935.2 Entomophthora muscae | reverse complement strand
ATTAATGGCGTGATTTCTGGCAAAATTCATGCATATGCAAGGTTTAGTTACCCTGTCAATGGGTTTTTGCATTCTGCATTATTTTATAATCAACCTTTCATATTGATCATAGGTTCTAATGCGTCTCCAGGCGCAAATATTTGGCACAGAACGCCCTGCAATATTATTCAGAAATCATCAATATCATTGGCAGAGGCGCTTTCTGTAATCATAGTCAGTAATCATCAAGCTTAATTGTTTATATTCAACCCAATGAGAAGTCCAGTAGTGAATCACAATCAATCTTTGGGGTAATTATTAGTGTGCTAATTACCCAAAGCTATGAACAAGATAAACTGATACTTCCTGAAGCTTGGCAGCTCTATGGAAATCGGTTGTCTGGAGCTAATCAGTCAGGAAAATGATGGTCAAGTCTACCATATTATTCCAAAAATCTGACACTTTTTATAAGCACAACCAAAGATATCTCATACTTAACAGATAAATTAACAAAATATAAGATATTTCTTATACAACCACCTTGAAACTATACATTAAACTTATTGTTTATACATAAAAATATTAATATATAAAAAACTAAATAAACATAAAATTCAAAAGTGAAAAATATAAAGGTAAAGAAAAGTGTCAGAAAATTGCAGACCATGGTATTTTATCATCAGCCAAATGATATCCTAAGTCTTCCAGCATTACGAAAGTACAGAGAACCTGTGACTTTGGCGTAACCTTTGGCCCGGAATATTTTATTGTCATTAGAAGTAGCAAGTCTGACAGGGCCCAAGGCCCAAAGGATTTGGGACAGTTCTTCCTATTTCTGGATATAGGTTCATAAGTTATTGTATCTATATTTTACTATAGGGTTTAATAATGTATGGCAACTGTATGATCTTTTGCTCTCCACTAAATTAGAATCAAATTAGGGAAAGGATTTGCAATATCAACTCTTTATAAGACAATTGATATTGAGGCTGGGCCGTCCCCTGCGTTTATCTGGGTTATCTCGGGCCCAACCTTGGGTGGGTGTGGTTTGTGACAGAAGCTCGCTTGACAACTTCCACAGCTCAGTATCCTTTCTGAAGCTGTGCAACTATCCCTCAATCTGAGCATAGTAGCTGTGAACATGGACCATGTTTCAGGTGGCTAGCTAGCCAGACCAGCTACTAGTTGGTGGAGATGATTATTCCTCAATCAGAGCTACTCTAATGCAATAGGCTCAAAGCCTTTTATCTTAGAGTGTTTGTCTTGACAGCCCAGTCTATTTTGGGCTCTTCTAGAAGTGTTTCAGATGATGGCCCATATGATGGCCCTTGTTCTAGAATGTAATTAAAGTTTAGAATAGTAATTATATATGGGAAGCATGTTTGAGGTGGTTGTTGAGGTGGACTAATTAATTGCACAATATCTGCATGTTTCACTATTAATTAGGAATACATGAAATTGTTAATTCCAGGACATGATTTGGTTGTTGATTCATTGATCCTGCAACCCACGGTCCGCATCATTCTATTGAAACCATTCCAAAGAGCAATTGCCAGCTGGCCCACAATAATTGGTTGAATCCGCTAATTAGTCAATATCCCAAAATCCTGACAAAAAGCAAGGTTTATTAGGCTAATTAAACTCACCAGCAAGGGCAGTTGCCACATTTTTGAGGTACATTTTGATATCAGCCACCTTATACTTTTTATTGACCACTTTTTGTGCTGTCTCCTGGTACTTTTAGTCCTTTCTCTTTTTCTGCTTTGGGGCCACCTGGTTGACCAGGTTGAAAAACTTGGAAACATTTAAAGCTTGCGCCTCCTGCAACTTGGAAAAGAACTTATTGAACTTGGGTTTGGCCCCAAACTTTGTCTTCAAGTGTTTGTGCCAAACCTTCATTCTGGAACTGGTCTTCATCTCTCTGTTTAGGCGGTGTCAGGGATTCACTCCTGAGGAAGAAGGAAACCTAAGTAATGTAAAAGAGCAGTGGGATGAAACCCCACCAAATATGATCTTACAGGAATCCTAACCACCATTGTGTTCACCAAACATCCTCACAATTTGTAGGAACCAAGGAAGGGAGCAAAGTGAGTCAACCCATAATATACTGCAACATAGATCAACACATATCATGACGCTCCCGGGCAAATTAATGGAGGAGGTGAAGGAGAAGGTGGCACTTTATCACAAATAGACAGAATTTGGTGCTTGGTGTATAAGCAATCCCATGCTGAAATCTTGGTGGTATCTTTGACTCTAATATTATAATCAAATTGGTGGCATTCAATAAGAGGGAACCAGAAGGAGAGACAGAAGAAGAGCAGAAGGAATTTCTGTTTCAACTCCATCTGAGATCAGTTGAATTTAGAAAGCTACTAATTTAATGGAATAAAGAATTGGATTTTCAAATTTATTTGATCAAGGAATTGAAATTGTTAGAGCACTGGGGAAAGCCCCAATACTCCTTACTAAATACTTAGACGTTGGTTTGGGGAATGTGGAATAACGTGAGGTGAAATTTGGGGTGAATAATTTACCATGTAATAGATTTTTGGTTGGCCCCTTGGATTTGGCTGCTGCCAGCAAGATTGCAGGATGCAGCTTGCAGCAGCCAAACCTGCCAGTTGAGTGAGAAGTAGAAAGCTATTTAATATGCTCTGTTAATCCTCAATCCAAGCTGGCACTTTGATTTGTGTGTGATATATGTGGTTATTTAACAAGTTGCCTATTGCATGCTTTCCTTGGATGCTTGTAGTTGCTGGACAAGCATTATTGGTTTGTTTGGTTGATCTCAAACAATTATTGGATGGGAAGTTGCTTATGTGTATGGTTTTTGCATCCTTTGGTTGTATAAGCTTCTGGGAGGTAACAGGACCTGTTCCCGCATTTGAATCAATTGGTAAGCTTTTGTTGATATTATTATCTAATTAATTAATCAATCTAGATGTTTTAAAGCAGGTTGGGGGTTTGGGGTTGAATCCAAAGACAACAATGGCTCTGTAAACTACTTGGTTTCTGATCTTGCTGTAAATGACTAGTTTCAATTACCAACTTCTCCAAAAGCTGAATTTTTGCCCATGCAAGTACCAGATTTAAGATGTGAGGCAGTTAAGGTGGAGGGATAATTTTTACCTCTTTGAGATGGTCTAGAAGCCAAAAAAATTCCCTATTTCAGGATAATTTTTAATTATCAGATTTAAGTTGGAAGGATTTTTAATCCTTACAGGCAGGCTTTCTGGCAGTTCCAGGGCGCAGTAGCCTTACTCTTTTCTCTCCTGGCAGCCATTCTCTTGCCTAACTACTACCGCTCAAATTACTTAAAATAGCCCTTGAAAATGATGGAGTGCTTTTTGACATAAGCATCCTACTGGATAGCCTCAAAGCCAAGCCCAGTATGCTCACGTTTCACAAAAGCCAGGGCAGCAAACTGGGTCATAAAAGCAGTACTTTTCTTTACTATTGTTAAGGTACTTATCAAAGAGCTCCTTCTTGCTATTGATATGCTTGATGATGGCTTGCTGTCAGGGACCCACCTTGCAGGGAATAAACTTCCCAGCTGATGGGCCAAGGCCCCTACATTTAATCCTGCTATGATCAAACCAATAGGAACCATGACCATTGCAAGATGCCCAAGTTGCCCTAGATAGGAGAACCTTCCAAACATAGAACTGAATTGCCCTAGTAGATAGTAGCCCACCAAGTACGTCAAGAGGTAAAAGGAGGCGTAAGGTCTAACCAGAGTAGGTTCAGTGGGTGGGGGAGTAAATGAACGACCATAGTGAAATTTACGTCCCCAATGTCCAGAAGGATATTTGAACCATCCATTGGCAAGGGATTCCTTCTGGTGGGAATCATCTGGGGAGGAATTATACCAGTCTGTTGTTGGAGTTGGGTTTTCCAAGGTGAACACCTTGGACAAGAAGTAGGCTAGAAACCAAGATAGGAAGAGAATTCCTCTCATGGCTTCAGAAAAAGAGTGTTATCAAAAGTGGATGAGTAGCTAGAAGAGTAATAGTCTTTATTGTTGGAACACTTTGAAAGAATAAGAAGTGGGCACTTAAATAGCCTTGAATTCAAGGCTGAGGAGTTTGAGTGGAGTTTGAGGGAAATAAGAGGGGATTTTCATGAGTTTACCATGTAAAACTTACCAATTTCATGTATTGGATACACTGGTTCTTAATAATAAACAATACAAGTTGGTTACATAAAAAGAGCCAAAAAGATCTTGTGATGGACAAGCTAATTAAGCAGGATGCACTGTGAGGGTCCAATATGTTGAAGTATGGCGCTATGCCTAAAGGCAGAGAAAGCAGGTTTAGAGCGGTTCAAAAAGCTAAAATCAGCCAATCAAACGCTGGACGGTAAGTGACGTACACCCGCTTAATATTAACCTTTTCAATCTTGAAAGGCTTTTTGAAAACAAGAAACAATTGAATCAAAGGGTCATAAATAGGTAAATCAATGTTTGGTGAAGATTCAATACTAATGGTGCATTCTTTAGAAGAGTACAGGGTTCAAATCCGGTCTCCAAGGCATCTGAGACCCACCGTATCATTGTGAAATGTGTTGTATCCCATTTGTGACTTTAAATCCTTGGAGTATTTGTTCTGGTGATGGTTGAAAAGATTGTTGTTACCATCTGTGTGAATAAAATTCAAGTAGTCAGGGAAAGAATCCCTGACACTTGCCTAAAATAGAAAAAGCAGCCCTGAACTTTTTCATTAGAGATGGCCTCAAAGGCTCTGAACTGAGCAAGCTCAAAGTCCATAATAACCATCTTTGGCCCAAGTGAGCTCACATGAGCTAGTTGCTCTGCAGCTAGGGCAAACTAAATTTTCTCAGCAGAAAAATGGTTCACTATGGTGGTGTGGGAGAGAGAGGACTTCTAGGCAGCATTGGTTGGGAAAGAAGAGCACACTCTCAACAGAGGATAGAAAAAGCGCAGGTAAGATGACCTTGATGGCCATGGGAAGAAAAAAGAAGGCAAGTAGAATCACCCTGAAATTAATCTGGGCAAGAACCATCCAGAGCTGATAAAACATCTGGGGGTAGGTGGCAAAGGTACTGTCAACTAGCCAGGTTGGCACCCTTTTTCAACTTCATCAGGCTCTTCTGAGTTTATTGGCAGATGATATGGTCCTTTACTAATGCCTGTCATTGTAGAGGAGAAAGCGCTCCCCACTTGGGAGCTTCTTGAGCTTGTGGGTGAGCGTAAGCTCAGAGAGGATGTTAAAGGCCTTGTGAAGAGAGGGATTGGCTGCAATTCTTTAATTTCTTGTGACCTTTAACAACTGCTCTTTAGTTGGCACCTTAATTATATTGTTGGGCTTTAAATGATGCAAGGCCTTGATGTCCATATTAAATGCACAGAGGTGGGCAGATGTTGCAACCAATTTGACTCCTTTTCTTCTAACATACCTCGCAATACAAAGGGGGTGCTTGACAAGTTGCCCCATGGTGTACCTAACAGCATGGATCACTCTGATGGTAATGTCAAGTTGCAGTCACTATCTCCTAATTAGGAATGTTGCTAATTTGACATACTGATCCCCACACAGATTATTCCACAGTCCCAAACCTTATATGAAACCTGCCACCATGCCACCTCCTATAGACTTGTGGCTTCTCTATATGGTATATTAATTTCAATTTTATTAAATAAACTACACCTTATTCTTATTATTTTTTCCCTTTCTATTAGACTGCTGTCTTCCTCAATCAAATACTGAACTATCATTGGTTCAGTTGCAGCAGTGGTAGCAGTGGTAGGTTTACAGTCTAACTAAGAAAAAATTCCCCCAAGAAAGGCTGGAGTACATGCCATATGGCTACTCCACACCAGGAAACCTTTCTCCTTATCCCTGGTGGGGACATCCCTGGGGGCTACGTTATCTATAAGGACCTGTTGGTACTCATAAGCGTGTATAATTATCTTCAACTGAGGCAATGTAACACCAGCGTCACACTGCCACAATTGGACCTCTTCCAACTTATGATGAATCTCCAACTTGAGTCCTTTGTGGGTGGCGTGAAAGGGACTGACATTGTCATTTGGCTTATTCCATGGAAGTCCACCTCTGTATCTGCCAAGTACCTGAACCTATGTGGGTTGCCACCGCATCTGAGCGCCTTACAGGGCCGTTACAGTGTTGTTCACCAACTGGGCAAGCCAAGAGCAGGAAGTCACTTGAGCAGCATTTAGAGACACCACCAGATCCCATTACAGTGAAATCTTTTCACCCATTGTAGTAGAAACTCCCCTCCTGGCCATCAACCAAACAGGATCTGTCCCTGAATACCTTGCAGCTTGACAACAAGCACTTGCTGCTGCCTCCAAAGCTATCCCTGATGGGAACACCATGTTTCTCACTCTTATTGTCAATGGGCTTAAGCTCTGCATTTGCAAGTGGGTTCCTGTAGGGCGTTGTACCTCTGTTGATGACTGTCACAAGGCCAGCAATCAAGATTTAATGGGGTTTCAAAGATCAATGATGCACCTTTCCAACCTTGACCTGCACCCGGCAGCGCTCACAATCAAGTGGGCCGCCACTAATCCTGTCAGCAGGAGAATGGACAAGCACCCTCACAAAAGAGAGCTCCAGCTAGCTCAAATTGAGGACCTGTGAAAAGCCTGCAGGTTGTAGATACATGAGGTTCTGAAACCCTGCTTACCCAAACTCTCAATCTATCCTTGCCAAAAATCCCTGTGACTACAATGGTCATGAAGTTGAAATCCTCAACGTCTTCCAAGTTCACAGCAACAATCCCATACTTCAAGCCAGTCACTCTCCAAATAAAGTAACTTGATTGGCCTATCCCTTTTGTTTCTGTGGGAACACCCACATACTACTGGTAGATACTGGGGCCAATCACACTATGATTGACCAGACGTTTGCAGACACAAAACAACTAGACCAAGTGCCAAGCAGGTTCAAGGCAGTACAAGTGGCTTATTCCTGAAGAGTGGCAATTACCCATGAGACGGTACCCTTCTCTGTGAGAATGGGGAATATCCAGGTTAAGCTCTCTGGACCAATCATGGCAGGGCTCAGCCATGATGTCATTGATGGCCTCAACTGGCTTTGACACAATCTCTCATACATCAACTGAGACACCTCTGTGATTACTCTCAGCAGTAATGGGGTAGATTTTAAATCTATCCTGTTGAGATGAGCAAGCTACTTCACAACACTGTGTTTGTGCAGCTCACAGAGACAGGTACCTACAACTTCAAGGGGGGAAACTGGACTTTAACCAGTGTTCAGTTAATATCATTTGCTCTGAACCTACTACACTTTCCTCCTTGACCACAATACCACCGCCAGCACTTGTATTACTTCTTGAGGAGTACAAGGATATCTTTGTGAAACTCTAGACCAGTTGTCCCCTCTAAGAGAAATAAAACATGCTGTTTAGTTACAAGGATTATTGCCAAAGTACTTTCTCTCTATTGATTGACGCCCAAGGAAGACAAAACTCTTTGTCAACACCCCGTGAACGCGCTTGATAAGGGCTTTATCTGCCCCTCCCTCTCATCATTGGGGCTGCAGTATTTTTTAGCTAATAAGGACAGGTCTCTTTGGTTGGTAACTAACTAATACTCCCTAAATGAGGTGAGAGTGTTACAAAAGTAACAATTTCAAAGCCCCAGGCGGGAATTGAACCTGTGCCTAGCTGCCAGGCTGGGCAAGCAGGTGTGGGGGATTTGCCTGCAACTGAATTTGCTTTGAAAAGCAAAAATCCAGGTGTGTGAACCATTCCTGTCCTGATGGCAGCTTCAGGCCCTTTCTGAGCCCCAAAAGCTATGCCCAAGCTTTGATGGGTCTGGCTGGGCCTGGGCAGGATAATTTTAGCTTCCCAGTGCTTCCAGCTCAAACCCACCCACCATTTAGTAATTTGGGGCTCCCAATTGTGAACTTTTTTTTTAATCAAGGTTCTTCTCGTCAAAAATGCCTGTCAAGCCAGTCCAAGAATGGTGATCAAATTGGGGAAATCCCCATGAATCCAGAATCCAAACCTTCCAGAACTAATGACAAGCCAAGCCAAGATGGGCCAACAAAAAGCCAAACAACTGTTCCTGAAAGCCCTAAAAATGACAATGAAGCAGCCAACCAAACAGCAGAGCCTGAGATGCTAATCCTGGCCACAGATACAGCATCAGGAGAATTCCCAGAGGCTCTTGCATGTGAGTAAGTATATAAGTCAGAAGCACCATAGAAATTCTGTATTGTCATCCTCACCAATAAAGTTGTTATAAACCTTTGGTTCACCAATTTGTTTTCATACCTATTTTTGATACTCTTCCATTTTCATTTGCCAAAACACCAGCACCCATCCTAAGTAATAGATATCCAGACTTCAGTTGACAAAATCAAACCCTTCTACTACTACTGCCCACCCAACGCTCTATTTGGCCCTGTGCACTTCACTGAGTATCCCCACAATCCTGACCACGAACCTTGGACCTTGGAAGACTTGCAGTGATACACTTGCCCTAACGCTTCCAAGGAACCCTATCAAATTGTCCGTGATGGCAGATAAATAACTATATACCCATTGATCTTTAACAGGAAATACAACAATCCTGCTGCCTACTTGGCCCAATGGAACCACCCCCAACTCCCAAACTGATCATCTCAACCCCACCCACATCTGATGCCACTGGCCAGAGTAGTTAATTCCTGGGAGTGTTTTACCTGGCGCTCACAGGATTGATTGATTCTGCCTTGCCAGTGGTTGGGCCCTGGGATATGGCTAGGAAGGCCCTTTTCTACCTGGTAAACTTTGGTCCCATCATCTGGTGGGCCATGCCAGTACCTGCTTCAACTCCTCCATCACCTGCTGGAGCATCATGGTACTCCTGGTATCCTGACAGACAGTCAATGTCAGGGCCCAGATTGCCCTGGACAGTCAGCTGGCCTCTCTAGAGGTGAAAAAACCCACATCTTGGGAACCCACATAATGTATCTTCCAGGGTGAGAAAACCCCCTTTCAACTAGTGAATGGCCTGGGATTTGAGAGACACACAAGCCTCAAATCCCTGGCTTTGAGCCAATTACTTATCAGGAAATGATACATTGGGAGCGTGATTGCTTGATCACGCAAATGGACAATTGATTACTTGCGGGATCTATAAATAACTGTGGCACCTAGGCATGCTGCAATCCAAGAAAGGTTCATGTTATAGCAACCAATGAGCTTCCATCCCTTGGCCCAAGTACTCAAATCACAGTAAAAATTGTCAGTTCAACTGAAATTAATGCCATCAGCTCTCTGGTGGCGCAAAAGGCCACAGAACTACCAGTAAGTATAAGTAGTGAGGAGGAGAAGTCCTCCTCACTGTTGACATTCTTCAAATTAAACAATTTTATGCTCAGGATTCATTATTTTCTTGCAAGAAATATCTACTTTTGCACCAATATAACTATTCTGTTTGCATTTATTCATAACTCCACTACACTTTGCCACCCACATATCTGCTCCCTCCTGGCTACCAAGAGTGGTCATTTTGCCTTCCATGCTGGAGATTCCTCCTACTCCCCCTGCCAACTGTGCCTCCTGCCCAGGACTTCAGTAAGTTGGGGTTTGTCTATATCACAGTATTGGGGCTGGCCAATCAGGTTGTGCCCCATAATGGGAGTTGGTGTTCCCTAGCTACTGCAATCAATTATCTGGTAAGAATTGCACCTATTGTGTACTTGGCCTTCCAGGCCCAGCCCACCTCCCCTGTGGGAGTCCAGCCATACTCTTGTATGGGCCATGAAATCAAGAACAAATACACAACAGCGCCCATGATGACAATAATAATGTCAACAGTGGCCATGTTGACACTTTTAATGTTGACACAGGTAAAGTGACAATCCAGTTTTACTCAATGTTGTTTCCTGGATGTCTACACTTTTTTAATTAACAAAACACTTTGCCCTGAATATTTTTAATATCAAAAAATATTTTAAAATACTTTATTATACTAAAATGACCCCAGAGAGTTCAAAACTGCAATAAAAAATTATTATAAGTAATAATAATAATAAGGAGATATAAGTAACTATTTTTCAGTTTATTATGTAAATTACACTCTTTATTATAAAATTATTTTTTATTCCCATAAAAATTAAAATTCCAATGATCCAAAAATAAAGATACTTTATATATAATAATAACTACAAAATAAAAAGAAATTCTAATTTAAATTTATTATACTTTATATAAGCATAACTGAGAATATCTCATACCTTAAAGTTAAATTAACAAAATATAAGATATTTCTTACTAAACCACATTGAAACTGTATCTGAAACTTACCATGTATACATAAAAAATTAGTACACTATAAATAAATTAAAAAATCAAAAGTTTAAAAGTAAAAAATATACAGACAAAGCAAGGTTTATTAAGCTAATTAAAGCCACCAGCAAGAGCAGTGGCAATGTCCTTAAGGTACTTCTTAATCTCTGTCACCTTATATTTTTTCTTTATCACCTTCTGAACGTCCTCCTGGTAGTCCTGCTCCTTGGACTTTTGCTTCTTGGGGGGCACCTGGTTGGCCAGGTCACAAAACTTGGAGACAGTCTGGGCCTGCTCCTCCTGTAGTTTCTTGAAGAACTTGTTATATTTGGGGTTTGACCCAAACTTCATCTTTAGGTGCTTATGCCAAACCTCAAGGCTAGAGGTGGTCTTCATCTCCCCCTTGAGGCAGGCTCACTGGCAATTCCAAGGGGCAGCATCCCTGCTCTTTCCTCTCCAGGTGATCATCTTCTTGCCTACCCATTGGCGCTTGAAGTATCTAAGTACCCTTTGAAGATGATGGAGTGCTTTTTGATGTAAGCATCCTCCAGGAGGGTCTCAAAGCCAATCCTAGTATGCTCTGGGCGCACAAAATCCAAGGCAGCAAACCGAGTCAAGGCAAAGCAGCACTTCCCCTTACTATTGTTAAGATACTTCTCAAAAAGGTCCTTCTAACTCTTAAGATTCTTGATGAGGGCCTGCCTAAAATGGAAGAAGCAGCCCTGGACTTCTACATTGAAGGTGGCCTCAAAGGCTCTTAACTGAGCTTGCTCAAAGTCCATTATGATAACCTTTGGCCCAAGTGAGCGCACATGAGCTAGCTGCTCAGCGGCTAGGGTCAACTCATCCTTCTCAGCAGAGGAGGGATTTGCCCTTGTGGCGTGAGTGGGAGGGGGGAGCTGGTTGGTGGGAAGGGAGCACAAAGCATACAGACAATCTTGAAGGCTCTGGTGTAGACTTCAGTCTTGGCACCAGGAAGGAGAAAGAACATAAGAGGGATAACCTGGTCATTAAACTGCCCATGCAGGACCCAAAGCTGCTTAAAGAGAGAGGGGCAAGTAGCAAATGTGCTGTTGCACAGCCAGGTGGTAGCAGTATTGAGCTGATCCAGGTTTTGGGTTGTGGCTTAGGCTATAATCCTATCCTCCAATTCCTGCCCATTATCATGGACCAGGAACATCTCACCATCCTCTGTCTTCTTGAGGGCATCTGCGAGGACCAGGTCTTCAATTTTAGTGGCGCTCTTGGCCAGGGGGTTTGAGTCTTGACGCCTATCACTTAAAAACTTGACCAACTGATTGTGGGTTGAAATCCTCTTCAAGTTGGTTGGGGAGAGGTACTTGCAAGCAAGCACAGCCATCTGGGTGGTGGAAAGATCTTTGGAGGTGCATATCACCTGGACAAAATACCACTTGAGGAGGCAGGCTATGGTTGTATTTGGCATGATGCAGGTATGCTTGCCCTTGATGGTTTGGACCAAGTCCCAGCACTCAGTGTTGAGACGCACTGGGCAGGAGCAGTCCTTGCAGGTGTAATGACGGCTCTTGAAGCCCCGGTTGGCGTTGTTGCAGGAGAAAATATAACCATTGGCCACCATGGCTGGCCCATCCTTTACACTCATGATAGTAAAGTACTTAGGCAAAGAAGAGAGAACCTTAAATTTGCTGTTGACATTGCAGATGTTGTGGGCCAACAGAGGATCTCAGGGGCCAGCAGGAGCATGGCGGAAGTATCAGAAAACCAGTCATAGGTGGAGGCATTGAGCGGCTCAGGGTGAGGCGCGGCCAAGCCGGCGGGTAAGGCCCACCATAGAATGGGTGCTAACCTGATAATGTAAGATACATATTGGCCAAGTAAGGACAAAGGGTCCGGAGTTGGGGACCACAGAATCCACCAATCCTGTCAAAGTAATGTAGAGTACTCCAAACAGTTGGGTAGAGGTGGTCTTGGCAGCAGTGGTAGGTTCCAGTGGGCGGTCTGGTCTTGGGGTTAATGGTGGAGTCATGGGAACAAAGTACGCTGGTAGGTAGTTTTACTTGTCTTTGAACAATAAGGGCGGTATCTTGGCCCTCTTTCCTTTGCGTCCTATGTACTCAGTACTTCTAGTCCTTGCCAAAGGGTCAGCAATGAGGATGGTTTCTAAGTTGTACTCTGAATAGGCTGGGTTGAGGGGTATTCAGTAAAATGCACAGGTCCAAAGGGGGCTCCTGGGGGACGGTATAATGCCTGGGGCAATTCGGCAGATTGGTCTTGGGAGGGGGCGGCAACCTGGTAGTCTACTTGACCGGAATTAAAATAAAAGATCACAAAGACTAGATAGGGTAAGATTTTTCAAACCAAAGGTTCATAAACTTTATTATCAAAAATGACAATGTGGTCTTCACCATACTGCCAGGGTTTTTATACCATGGGACTTTGCTTCTTCAATTTTTGCAGGGTTCAGGTTTGCAGACAAGGCACTGGCGGGGCATAGATCTTGGCTTAGAGTCTTGAGAGCGGCAGATCCAAGTTGTGCCTTTTCTGGTGAATAGAAGTGGCAATGCTTTGTTCCACCGCCACTGTTCACTATGTCACCTGATTAGTTCAATTGTACTACCCATTCTGGATGGAAGACTGGCGGTTGCTGGTGGTCATTGGCAGAGTTAACAGTAGGTTTTGTTTTAACCTCCTTAAGGAAAGCTACAACCTCTGAATAGGTCTGGGTCTTTGGTGGCTCAAGTTTGGCATCAATCTGATGACCATTTGGGGAATTGTCCTTGGGAGACTGGCAGGTCTTGGAGTGACATTTTAAACTCGGGTATGCAATTTAGCAAGTGGGCGGGTTCCTGTCCACTCTGCATGACTCAAGTAGTCTTTGGAGGATCAGGGTTTGATTCCAGGGCTCCCAGTGTTGATTCCAAAGCTCCAGTATTGGCTCTTGTCAGGTTAGCAGTAGGTCCTTCCCCGACCTCTGTTAGCCAGGTTACATTTCCTTTGTTAGTATGGGTCTTCATTGGCACCAGTTTGGCAGTAGATTGGTAACTATTCAGGGAATCCCCTGTAGTAGGCTGGCAGGTTGCAGGGTAATTTATCAATTCAAGCCTGTGACTCAACAGATTGGCGGGTCCTGGACTGTTCTGGAGGGTTTGATCAGCCTTCTGGGAGCTGGGGCTCAACTCTTGGGTTTTCAATACAAGTATTGAAATGTCATTCATGACAGGAAGCCAGGGAAGTAATTGGGGCGGGGCTTTGGATCATCCCCAGATGAGCTTGAAGGGGGAAGTTTGGTGGTGAGGGGAAGCAGAAGGGGGCTTATTGTGGTGCTCCTCATGTGCAGAAGACTTATCCTTGGGTGAGGTCTTTTTGTCTTGCCGCCGCTTCTTGGTTGGCTCCTTGTCAGAAGCCAAGTTATAAAAACTGTGATCCATAAGGGAGCCATCAGATTCCTCTCCCTCAGTGGAGTGAGCAGGGATCTTCTAAGGAGAGGGCTCAGGGGAGGGCTTTGGTGAGGGCTTTGGGGTTGGTTTTGGAGTGACCTTCTTTGATGAGACAGGCTTCTTTTTGGTGGGTTTGGCTAGCTTTGAAGGACAATTGGTTCCTTTGGGCTGTTTGGAAGTGTTTTTGTCCTAAAATAATAAGTAAAAGGGTTTAAAATAAATAAATGTTTGTAAAAAACAAAAAAAAACAACTTAAAAAGCATAATATATAAAAATTAAATCTCAGATGGTTTTTATTGGCATTTAAAAATTAAAAAATACTTGTATAGTTTTTAATTTATTATAGTTCTAAATAAAAATTAAAAGTTAAGAAAAAATATGCAAATTATTATATTTAGACATAGATTTTATTTTAAAAATTAAAAAATATGGAAGAAAAAAGTTAAAAATACAACATATCAAAAAATGAGAAGTTTTTATTATGTAAAACATAAAGTTTTATATGTGAGAACTGAAAAGTGTTGACATTATGAGTGACAATTAGTAAAAAAAGCTGAATTCTCACTGTCAATTACAAAAATTGTAGACATTATTTTTGACAACATTGTCACTGTTGACATTTTTTTAAAAATTTACTATGTTTTTCCATAGTACACTTAATTAAATTTATGCGGGCTAGCAAAAATAAACCATTTTCTGTGTATTTTTGTTCACATATAAAAATTAAAAAAAACACATCAAAATAAGTAAAAAAAGTATCAAAGTTCTTTATTTCTTTATTAAAAGTTATATTTGGGTAGTGGTAATATGATATTTTACCATTGTGTATATGTGAAGTTGTGAAGAAAGTTGTATTCAGTATTGAAAAGGGTAAAGTGTTGACAACATCACTTACAACATTCTTTATATGAGATGACATTAATCTAGGCTTAATTGCGCCACTCTAATTTGCTTAACTCCACCCCGGCAGATGATCACAAGCAAATAAACAACATTTATGAGTGTTGACATTCATTTAAATAATAAATTCTATAGTAACTTGCATAGTAACTCATGCTTAAATTATTGGATTGCCGTTAGCCACCATTCCACTTAATATATTAAAGATGTAATAAGTGCCACATATATATTTATAACATGAACATTTCAACAATCAACTGTATGTGCAATGTCTTTTTCTATATATTAATTTAATAAAAAATATTTTTAAATGTACACTTTTTTACTGTAGATGTTTCAGTTTTGCTTTTAAAAATAAGTTATGCTTAAAAGTGTCAACATTGACACTTTTACGTCATGAAAACAAATAAAAAATAAACTAATTTTTATTAGTAAAAGTAAAGGAAAAATCTGGTTAAATTGAGTTTTTTATTAAGCTTAATATTAAATTGTGTTGAGATGGACACAATTTTGTCATGTTTTCTGGGTTTGCACCCCTGAACGCTTTAAAAAAGAATTAAGCTAGCGCAACTAGCAAAAAACATATGAGATTTAGAATTTTGAGTTGACAGTGACCATGTTGACATGGGCGCTGTTACCACAAATACCCCTTGCTGCTAATTGATGACTTGTTTAACACACTTACAGGTGCAAAGGTCTTCAGTAAGATTGATCTCACTGCAGGGTACAACCAGGTCTTTATTGCACCAGGGGATGGGCAAAACCTGCTTCTTGCATACGCCACAGGTTGTTTGAGTGTTGTCATGAACTTTGGAATGACTAATGCTCCCTACGTCTTTGCCATGTTAATGAATAAAGCCTTTGAAGACCTGATTAGGAAATGTGTTATTATGTATCTTGACAACATTATTGTCCTCAGTCAAGACCAAACCACACATCTCCAATGTCTTTGTGCTGTACTCAACACCCTTCATAAACACCAATTGAAGGCCAAGCCTTTCAAATGTAAATTCCTCTGATCAGAGCTTATATTCCTTGGGCACAGCATCTCTGCCCAAGGGATAATCCCAACCCTGCTGAGATAAAGGCAATCACTAGTATGACACCCCCACTGATGTGGGTCAGGTTTGCAAATTCTTAGGCATGGTAACCTATGTAAAGAAGTTCATTCCCAATTGCAGAGAACTAATTGCACCTCTCACCAAGCTCCTAAACACATGACAGCGCTTCCAATTTACTCCTTCCAGATATCAGGCCTTTGAGATGTTGAAGCAGAGACTTACAACTGCACCTGTACTGCAATTCCCCAACCAGAGTTTCCAGTAAAAACTCAAAAATATGCCTATGACAGGGCCATAGAGGGCATATTAAGGGTGGAAACCAACAAGGTTGTCTTCTTTCCTATGGCCTACAAATCCATAAAGCTTATCAACGCAGAGTAGCACTACCCCATACATGATAAGGAGTTAATAGTAATCAAGCACTGTATTGAGAAATGGCGCTGTTACCTGGAAGGAGCCACATTCTTACCCTGTGTTCTGACATATCATAGGTCTCTTCAGTAATTTAACACTCAGTAACACTTGATCTGACGTCAAATAGGGTGGGTCAAATGTCTGTCCCTGTACCAGCTGTGCATTGAATACAAACCCAGGAAGTAGCTTGTCACAGCTTACGCTCTCTCCAGACTGTATATAGTGTCTATCACAGGGGATAACAGGTTAGACCCAGACTGGCCCATGCTCTACCTGCGCCCTGAAGCCACCTTTACAAAGGCCTCAACTCTGTGACCATTTCCAAACTGAAGGACAATGAAAGCCAGCTCACCACTGATGCTGGTAATGTCTGTAGCCAGGCAGAGACAGGTGAGAATACGCCTTAAATTCCCGCCACACAATGAGGGGATACTATCCTGCACTACCACTTCACCTTAGGCCATATCAGAGGGTGCAGCCTCCTTGAAATCATGAGGTTTAAGGTTTGATGACCCCATATGCGCCAGGATACCCTGGTCCTCCTCAAGATGTGTGTTTTGTGTGAAAAGAAAACATTCAAGCCTGTTCCACCCAAGTGAGTCTTGTCCATCAAGACCATGGAGCCCTTTGAACAATGGGCTCTCAACATTGTAGGGCCCCCACATGAGGTCAGACTAGGCAATAATTACATCATCATCACAATCAACTACTTTACCTGTTGGTCAGTTTCATGAGCAACCACAAATCACACTGCCACCACCATCACTTGCTTCATTGGCAAGAAAATTGTGGCCCGCTTTGGTTGACTCAAGCAGCTTATCACAGATGGTGGACCCAAGCTCATAGTGCACGTCATGAAGGTGTATTGCGCCAAGAACACCCTCAACAAGTAGTCATGACGCCCTATCATTCCCAGGCCAATAGGCGCGTGGAGCGCCTAAATGGTTTGTTGGCCTAATTGATTGCCAAGCTCTTACAGGAGCACCCCAATACCAGGTGGACAGAACACCTGCCCACTTCCCTACTAATCTTACAAGTGAGAATTAACAGGGGCACATGATCCAGCCCTAGTAACTTGGTCTTTAGGACCCCTGATGGCTTGATAGGGGTAGAACAAGGGAAATTACAATCCACAGTTCCTGGAAAACCTCCCTTGGTGATTACCCCCTCCCTGAGCCAATGGCGTGCCAAAGCCCAAGATATAGAACATAAACAAATTGAGGAGGGGACAAAACACCTCAAGGCAAGGTATGCTGTGGGTGATTCTGTCTATGCCCTTAATCCTAACGCTGCAAAGCTTGAACCCAACCACCTTGGGCCCTTCAAGATAGCTGCTGTCTAAACAATCACACCTATCAACTCAAAGACGCCCAAGGAAACACCAAGACCCTTCATCATGATTGCTTGCTCCCTGTTGTTCCTTCCCCACATAAAATCTCTTTGTGTGTAACTTTCCAGACCTTCTACAGGTCCAATCCTGGTGTCTGACAACTAGCAGGGGGCAAGAGAGGGTGTTGCAACCGTGATTCCATCCTCACCCGCTAATGTATCTCATGATACACAGGGGGCGCTTGATGAGTTGCCCCATGACATGTCTAATGACATGGATCAATATGATGGCAATGTCAAATTGCATGCAATATCTCCTAATTAGGAGTGTTACCAATTCAACTTGCTGATCTCCGCACAAGTTATTCCATAGCCCAAACCTTATCTCAAACTCACCACCATACCACCCCCTGTAGACTTGTGGCTTCTCTATATGGTATAATAATTACAATATTCCCCAATAAACTACATATCATTCTTATTCTTGCCTTTTCTATTGGACTGTTATCTTCCCCAATCAATTAATGAATTATCATTGGTTTAGTTGCAACACCTGGGCATAAACAACATCACCCAAGATACTGTAGTAAATAATAAGCATCTATTTGTAGACATCTATGGAACCCTCCACCGCAAGATGACTGTTGTATTTGCAAGTATGGGTGTGGTTGGTATAGCTATTTGCTTAAATTGATCTAAAACATATTGCTTTATCAAAGACTAAGTTAATATTTTTCTTCATCTTAGTGCATATAATAAAAGTAATTAAATGTAAATATTGATACTTTATTTATTATCAATAAAGAGAGTTATATAGATGTTGGATATTGACAGCAGCTGCTGAGTGCCAGGATTCTCTGCTTCACAGCTGGATCCCTCTGCAGGCTCTACCCACTATTAACCTTTAGATCAGACAATCATAAGTTAATATGGCTTATAGGTACAACTTAGTTGATTTGTAAGACTACCTGTTACAGAAATCATGGGATAATAAGAAGCTGTCTCCATGTGGTGGGGAATCACCCACCAAATCCACATAGAGTTAATGATTAACCACCAACACAGCTTTAAATACTGTTTTGTGAAATTTCCAAATGAGATAATATGGTTAAGTAAAATAATTAACCCCAACCAGAAAAGCCCTATATAAATGGCCTGCTAGATAATCAGAGTCTCTTCAGTATAAAATTAAGGACATTGGGATAGCACATGAGTTTCAGCTTTGACAGGAGTAGGAACAGCTCCAAGATTGACAGGCATTGAATTAACATTTGGCAGTGACAACAACAAAGTACCAACAGCAGGCCCCCATCTTCCAGTAATAATCTGGCTAAGGATTAAATTGTAGGGAATGTAGTACAACAATCTAACTACAGGATGAATTTTCAAAAGTAAAGTTAGACCAGGGAATATGTTATTTTATTGAGTAAATTTTGGGAGGACTCAACTCTTAAAAGTTGAAATAGTGAAAATTAGTCAATATATATCAAAAATCAACTAAGCAATACCACCTGGATCCTGGATACTAGGCTCCTATTCCTTCCACATTTTCAAATGAGTATCCAGTCCAGGTTGCAAAGAACCCTTGAGTGACCAACTTCTGACAACCATGCTGATTAACAAGCTTATATCTGGTGACCCTTAAATTACGTCAATTTATCAACGTCAACCTGCGGGGGGATTGGATTTGACTGGCAAACTGGAGCAGCCGTAACCCATTTCCAATCAACTGTTTGATTCAAATCTGTTAAATCAGTCAGTTTTGTTAAAGATTTTCTGAATTTCTGCGCTTTCCTACTTGGCCAAATAATCCCCAGCATTATGGAACTTACCATGACATTACTCTCTGCTTTAGCCTGGGGCACAATACCACCATCAGGAAGATGGGACAAGGAGAAGTTTTTGTGGGCAGGGGGAAATTTCATTGTGGCTAAGGTAGGCTGGGGGTGACCAATGGTGGTTGGGTTGCAATCATAGAACTCTTGGATAAGATTGGGAGAGTTAGAGCAATCATAGTGGGGAACCCAAGAGTTTTAAGAATCAGGATAACCTTTCCAAGATACCAAATACTCTAGACAGTGTTGATTTTTACAAGAAGCCAAAATGCAATTTAACTCATACTCAGATTCTCCTTCCACAAGAATGGGTTGGGAAGAAGAGATCTCAGTACCCTTAAAAGGAGTAAGTAAGCATTTATGGAAGATGTAGAAAATCTTAAAAGCCAGGGGTAAATCCAATTGGTATGCAGAGGGATCAATTTGATGTTCAACTTTGAAGGGACCCACTTGCTTGGGGCCTAATTTTTTGGCAAGAAGCCTTCAGTTTCATATTGCAAGAATCCACCATGACCATATCACCTGGTGGGTAGGTTTGTCCTTCCTGGTGCTTGTGATCTGCATATTCCTTGTAAGTTTTCTTGGCGGAGGCAAGAGTAACCTGAAGTTCCTGATGAACCTGCTTCAATGCAGCAGCTTGATCAGTTGCAGCTTCTACATTGCTAACCAAACAAGGACCCATGTTGGATGAGGGATTGTAACCTACATTGGCATAGAATGGCAAAACCTGAGTCAACATGTGTGGGGCGTTATTATATGTGAACTCTGCCAATGGTAGGTTAGCACACCAATTGTCTTGTTGCGCATTAGTGTAGCAGCGCAGGTAGACCTCCAAACTTTGGTTTAATCTCTCTGTTTTTTTATTGGATTGGGGGTGAAAAGCTGTGAAACAACACAATTTGATACCCAGAATTCCAGTAAAAGCTTCCCAGAACTGAGCAACAAATTGGGGCCCACAGTCACTCACAATCTCCATTGGAAGGCCATGCAGAGAGAAGATTCTATCCACAAACAGCCTAGCTGTCTCCACGGAAGTAATTTTGATTGAGCAGGAAACAAAGTGTGCCATTTTTTGAAGCAATAAACCACCACCATGATTGCATTAAACCCATCAGAATTTGGAAGTTCTCCAACAAAATCCACTGATACTGACATCCAGGGCCCTGCAGCTGGTTGTAAAGGAACCAACAAACCAGTAGTCTTATTCATGCTTGCCTTAGACCAAACACATACCAGGCAGTCATGAGCGTAAGCTGCCACCTGCACTGTCAAACCTTTCCATGAAAACTGTCAACAGATGAGCTCCACTGTTTTGTTTTTCCCTGGGTGACCTGCCATAGGACAGGTGTGATAAGCCTCCATGATTTTGTCCCAAATGGTTCCCTCTAGAACCCACAAGCATCCTTGATGATATAAAATTGATCCTATTTTGTGATAGCCCTGTTATTGCAACTGAACCAATGAGGATCCAGTATTTGGAATTGGGGAAGACAACAGTCCAATAGAAAGGACAGAATAATAAGAATAAGGTATTGTTTATTGTGGAATATTGTGATTAATATACCATATGGGGAAAGCCACACAGCCATAAGGGGGTGGCATGATGGCTTTTTCCATGTAAGGATTTGAGCTGAGGAATAACTTGTGCAGAGATCAGCAAGTTGAATTGGTAACACTCCTAATTAGGAGAAAGTGCCTGTAATTTGATATTGCCATCAGATTGGTCCATGTTGTTAGATACGTCAAGGGGCAGCTCATTGAGGCCCCCTGTGTATAATAAGATACATTGTCAGGCAAGTTGAGAAACTTGGTTGCAACACCCCCTTGCCCCCTGCTTGTTTTCAGGCACCAGGATTGAAGTCTGTGGGAGATCTGGGAAGGTCCGCACAAACAACCTTTGTGTGGGAATGGCATGGCAGGGGCGCAAGCAATTGGATGGAACGTCTTGGTGTTTCCTTGGGCATCTTCAAGCCAATAGGTATGATTGTCATATTAAGCAGCTATCTTGAAGGGCCCTAGGTGATTGGGCTTCAACTTAGCCAAATTGGGGTTGAGGGTATATATGGGGTCACCTACAGCTTATCTGGTTTCAAAGTGCTTTGTCCCTCCTTCAATTTGTTTGTGCTCAGCTTCTTGGGCTTTGGCATGCCATTAGTTTAGGGATAGAGTCACCAACAGGGGTGCTTTCTGGGAACTGTAGACCATAGCTTCCCCAGTTCAACTCCTGTCAGACTGTCAGGTGTCCCAAAGGCCAAGGCGCTAGAGCTGAACCCAGTTCCTCAATTGATTCTTGCTCATAGGATAAAGTAGAGCGGTTGGCAAGTGTTCAGTCCACGCGGCATTGGGGTGCTCCTGTGAGAGCTTGGCAATCAGCTGGACCAGTGATCTGTTTAATTGCTCTACACGCACATTGGCTTGCGGATGGTAGGGAGTGGTAACTACTTGTTGGAGGGCATTCTTGGAACAGTACGCCTTCATGCCCTGGCCAACAAGTTTGGGATCACCATCTGTGATGAGACGTTTGGGCCGCCCAAAACGGGCCACAATTTCCTTGCCAATGAAGCAGGTGATGGTGGTGGCGGTGTGATTAGTTGTTGCCTAAGCCACTGGTCAGCAAGTGAAGTAGTCAATGGCAATTATAATGTATTTCTTTCCCAATCTGTCTACAGGGAGGGGCCCAACCACATCACAGGCCCACTGCTTGAAGGATTCCATGGCCTTGATGGGCAGGAAAGACTTGGGAGGTGCAGGTTTGGATGTATTCTTTTTGCACAGCACACACATTTTGAGGAGATCCAAGATACTTTGGTGCATACACGGCCACCAAACCTTACGCTTCATGATTTCAAATAGGTTACCTCCTCTGATATGGCCTAAGGAGCAGTGGTAGTGCAGTATTGAGTTGTCTTGTTTTGTGGTGGGAATGTAAGGCATTTTTTCACCTGTCTCTGCCTGGCAGCAGACGTTGCCAGCATTGGTGGTGAACTGACTTTCATTGTCCTTCAGCTTGGAGATGGTTACTGAGTTAAGGTCTTTGTAACAAGTCATCTCAGGGCAAAAGTACAGCATTAGCCAATCTGGATCTAGGCCGTCATCCCCAGTGATAGACTCTATGTAGAGGCGTGAGAGGGCGTCAGCTGTGACAAGCTCCTTCCCAGGCTTGTACTCAATGTGCAGCTGGTAAGGGGATAGACACTCAACCCAGCCTGCTTGACAGTGTGTCAAGTGTGACTGCGTGTTGAAGTACAGAAGTGACTTGTGGTCTGTCAGGACGTGGAGTGGAAAGGTTGCCCCTTCCAGGTAACAGCGCCATTTCTCCAAACAGTGTACAATTGCCACCAACTCTTTGTTGTATATAGAGTAACATTGTTCTGAGTCAGTGAGCTTCCTTTACTTGTATGCCACAGGAAGAAAGACACCACCATTGGTTTCTACCCTTAGCACACCCCATATGGCCCTGTCATAGGTATCAGTCTCAAGCTTGTACTGGCAGTTTTGATTGGGAAATTGCAGTACTGGTGCCATTGTAAGCCTCTGCTTCAACGTTTTGAAGGCTTGATCTCTGGTAGGGGTCCAATGGAAGCGCTGCTTGGTATTGAGGAGCTTGTTGAGAAGTGCAATTAGTCCCCCACCATTGGGAATGAACTTGTGCATGTAGGCAACCATGCCTAAAGATATCTGCACTTGGCCCACATTGGTGGGGGCGGCATGTTGGTGATTGCCTTGATTTTGGCAGGGTCAGGCTTTATGCCTTGGGCAGAGATGGTGTGCTTAAGGAATAACAGCTCTGACTTGAGGAACTTGCATTTGGGGGGTTTAGCTTTTATATGATTCTTTTGAAGGGTGTTGAGGACAGCGCAGAAGTGTTGGAGGTGCATGGTTTGATCTTGACTGAAAACAATAATGTTGTCAAGGTACAAAACCACACATTTCCTAATCAAATCATTAAATGCTTTTTTCATCAACATGGCAAAGGTGAAAAGAGTGTTGGTCATTCTGAAGCTCATGACCTGACACTCAAATCACCCGTAGTGTGTGCATAATGCAGTTTTTGCCTCATCTCCTGGTGCAATGCAGACCTGGTTGTACCCCACAGTGAGATCAATCTTGCTAAAGACCTTTGCACCCGTGAGTGTGTCAAACAGGTTGTCAATCAGCGGTAGGGGGTACTTATTCTTAACTGTCACCTTGTTTGGGGCGCAGTAGTATGTGACCAGGTGGAGGGACCTGTTCTTCTTGGTTACAAAGAAGACAGCCGCCCTGTATGGAGAGAGCAAGGGGCAAATGAAGCCCTTGTCAAGCGCGTCCACAAGGTGCTGGCAAAGGGTCTCATCTTCTTTTGATGTGAGACAGTATAAGGGATGTGCTTTAGGTAACAAACCTTGGAGTTTTACAGCGTGATGGATCTCCCGGGGAGGAGATAGTTGTTTGAGTGTCTCATTGAACACGTCCTTATACTCCTCAAGGAGGGTGACAGGCGCTGGTGAAGGTACAGCGGTCAAGGGAGGGGCCGCAGGTGGTTCAGTGTGGATAACTTCAACTGAACATTGAGCAAAGTCTAGTTTCCCCAACTTGAAATTGTTCAAGCCTGTTTCAGTTATTCTGACAAACACATTATTGTGAAGAAGCTTGCTCATTTTGACAGGATAAATCTGGAAGCCCACCCCATTTCTATTGAGGGTGATAGCAGATGTATCCCAGTCAATGTAGGGATGGTTGTGCTGAAGCCAGTTGAGACCATCAATTATGTTGTGGCTGAGCCCTGCCATGATTGGCCCAGAGAGCTTAACCTGGATGTTCCTCATTCTCACATAGAAGGGTAACATCTTGTGGGTGATGGCAACTCTTCAGGAGTCAGCTACTTGTACTGCTTTGAACCTGCTGGGCACTTGGTCTAATTGCTGAGAGTTGGCAAATGCCTGGTCCACCATAGTGTGGTTGGCCCTGGTGTTCACCAACAATTTGTGGGAGTTTCCACAAAAACAGAAGGGATAAGACAAGTGTGTTACTTTATTGAGGGAGTGACTTGCTTGAAGCACGGGGCTGTCACTGTGGACCTGGAAGACGTCAAGGGCTCTAACTTTTTGTACATTATAGTCACATGGATTTTTGGCAAGGAGAGATTGAGAGTGTGGGTCAGCTGGAGTTTTAGGACCTCTTGTACTTACAACCCCCAGGCTTTTCCTGGGTCCTTAATTTGGGCTAGCTGGAGCTCCCCCTTGCAGGGGCGTTTAGTCCCATTATCCTGCTGACGGGGGCTGGCGGCAGCCCACTTGGTTGTGGGCGCTGCCAGGTGTTGCACAAGGTTGAGGTGGGGCATCATTTGTACGGCAGAAGCCCATCAAAGCCTGGTTGTTGACCTCCACAATGGCTTTAAAGCAGTCATCAATGGAGGTACAGCAACCTACGGGGACCCACTTACAGATATGGGGCTTTAGCTTATTAACTATTAGGGTCAGAAGCATAGCATTTCTGTTGATCACGGCTTTGGGGGCAGCAGCAAGAGCTTGTTGCCAGGCGGTAAGGTATTTGGGAATGGAGCCAGTCTGCTTGATTGCCAGTAGGGAGTTCTTACCACAATAGGAGAGAAGGTTTTGCTGTAGCAGGATCTCACAGCGTCCCTGAATGCTGACCAGGTGTCTTCAATTTCCTGACTGGCCCAGTTGGCAAATCATACAGCAGAGGGCCCCATGAGGTGCCCTGACGCAGTAGCAACCCACATGGGCTCAGGAACTTGGCAGATATAATGGCGGGTCTCTGTGGAGTTAAGCCAACTGACAATGTTGGCTCCTTTGACCCCACCTGCAAAAGATTCCAGTTGGAGGTTGAGCATGCGCTGTGAAAGGTCTGACTAAGGCAGGGTGACGCTGGCGTCACGCTGTCTAAGACAAAGCCAATTGTACACACTAGTGAGAACTGACTGGTCTTGATAAATAACGTACCTGTTGGGGATGTCCCCCTCAGGGATTGGCAGGAAGGTCTCTTGATGGGGATTAGCCATACAGCCCGTACTCTGTCCTTTCTTAGAGGGAATTTTTTCTTTGGGTAGGTTGTAAACCTACTGCTGCTACCACTGTTGCAACTGAACCAATGAGGATTCAGTATTTGGAATTAGGGAAGACAGCAGTCCAATAGAAAGGACAGGAATGAATAGAATAAGGTATTGTTTAATGTGGAATATTGTGATTAATATACCATATGGGGAAAGCCATCAGGCCACAAGGGGGTGGCATGTTCCATGTCAGGTTAAAGCCAAGGAATAATTTGTGCAGGATCAGCAAGTTGACTTGGTAACGCTCCTAATTAGGAGAAAGTGCCTGCAATTTGATATTGCCATCAGATTGGTCCATGTTGTTAGATACGTCAAGGGGCGGCTCATTGAGCGCCCCCTGTGAATTGTAAGTATGTTGGCAGGCAAGTTGAGAAACTTGGTTGCAACACTGTGGCTGGCCAACAGGATGTGCACATGCTAGTTCCAATAACCTATTGTAACCTTTGGACAAAGGCTGCAATTCTTCACTTGGGAATATAAGTCTAAGTCTGCACCCTTGGTTGAGGACATGGTGGCAAGCGTAGCAGACAAAGTTAGTACAAAAGGAACCACAGCCTAGTCTGTTATCATAGTGTGTATTGAACTCAACGTCTATACCAACATCTGGAAGATGGGAAGGATTTCTTCTCAACACATATACCAAATGATTATTGGCTCCCTTGATAAACTTGTAGCAGAACTTGTACCTTGTCAGATCACTGTGCCATCTGGATTGACAACCCAACAAAACTCTGGGTTGGCAATAGTACAAGAGAGATTTATGGTTGGTTCTTACTACAAATGTGTGACACGCCAACATGAGATGGTGATACCAATGCTTTAAAGATTCCACAACTACCAACAATTCCTTGTTGTAAATCATGTAATTGTGTTCCTGAGCCTCCATCTTCTGGGAGAAATACCCTACAGGTCTCTCAACCCCATCACCAGCGGTTTGTAACAACACACCAGCCACAGCATATTTATAGGCATCTGTGAAAACTACAAAAGAAAGCTCAGGATCCACATGTCTCAATACAGGTGAAGACAACAAAAGAGCTTTGACTGCTGCAAATGTGTTTGCACACTCAGGCGTCCAGACCAAAGTTGTCTTCCCGCTTGCTGAATACAAGGGGGCAGCTACTTCTGAAAAGTGAGGGGTAAATTTCTTTGATAACGTACAATTACCCAAGAAACTACAAATTTGTGATATTGACACAGGCGTAGCATACTCTCAAACCGCTGCTTCCTTGTCAGGGGCAATAGTGTGGCCATCCTTAAAGATAATATTACCCAGTAAGATAACCTTACGTTTAAAGAATTCATACTTACTCTGTTTGATGATCAAATCAGCCTGGAGGATGCGCTCTACAACTGCTGACAGATGGGCATTATGTGACTCCTCATCTGGAGAGAACACCAAGATGTCAACCATGTACGCAATGGCACATACACCTAGGAGATCTCCCAAAACTGAGTCAATCAACCTCTGAAAGCAAGCTGGAGCATTCTTCAATCCAAAAGGCATAACACAGAACTGGTTGATACCCTTCTTAGTTCTGAATGCTGTCAACCATTACATCCCTTCTACAATCCTAATATAGTTAAATGCATTCAACAGGTCAAGCTTCAAGAATACCTTTGCCTTCTCAACGCATCAAGAAATTTGTGCCTCAAGAGGTAACAGGTAAGGATCAGGAATTGTAATGTTGTTCAAGTTCCCATAGTCAACACAAGGTCTAAGAGACCCATCAGATTTTTGAACAAACAACAATGAAGAGAAGATTGACAAAGCCTTCTTAAAGATGTATCCTTTTGCCAACATGTCCTGAGTCCACTCCTCTAAACATGTGTCCTCCTTCAAGGTCAAAGGGTAAATAGGAGATGCAATACAAATCAGATCAACGGTAACCTTAAAGTCAAAGTTGAACTGAGTGTGCTTGGGAAGGACCTCGCCCCTAGTGGCTTAAAATGCTGCAAACCAGGGTTGAAGGCATGCTGGTAGATCCAAACTAACAGGTGTGGGAACAGAAACCAACTGGATTGTCTGGGAAGACTAATCTAATTCCAACATACCCAACAACAAAATACAGATGGATATGCCTAAAAAGTGGTCCACTTGCAGCTCATTTTCTTTTAACAAGGTTGATACATTATGGTCCTGCCACCAGCCCACTCCTAAGATAATAGAATACATAAGAGTAGAGCATATAGAGAACCTTGCGGTAAAAGATTGACCCGCAACTACAAATGTCACTGGCTTCTTAAGCTGAAAAGAGGGAAAAATTTAGTAGTTTCCACCCCTAACCAGCATTTCAGAATGATACTTGAGTTGCAAAAAAGTCTGCAGTATCAACACTCATGAAGTTCTCAGATGCACCAGTATCCAACAAAATGGCTGGCCAATAGATAGTTTGTCCATTATTGATGCTACCATAAAACAAGAAGTAACCAGAAGCATATTTATTTGCAGCAAAGGTAGCAATCTTGGCAGGGTCTTGTTTTTCATCGGCAGTACAGATGGTAGCTAAGAAATCAGAATGCTCCTGAAAATAACGCTCAATCATTTCTTGGACAGCTTCAGGGAGAACAGGACAATCACAACTGATGGGAACAAGAGGTAACTCCTCAGGCTTGACTACCAAAGAAATTGCGGGAACAACATGCTGGAGCATAACCAACAAACTCTCAGTGGGTGACACCACTGACATTTTGTCTACCTTGGCGGGTTTGTTTAAGATAGCTAATTGCAACTGAGAAGAAACACAAGGGGAGCAATCACAACTCTGACTAGTCAAAGCCACCACAGAACAATTACCAGAAAACCAGGAGCGTGCGGCAGGTTTGGCTTCAATTTTCATAGCACTTTTTTTAGAAGTCAACAGATTTGAGACCAGAGAAAGAATTTGGCTTATCAGGGCCTCAGTTGTGGTTAACAGGGAATCCCAAACTGCCAGATCCTGGGCAGTCTGGTCAACTGCTAACCACAACGCTGAGAGTTTATTCACCTCAGGAACATCAATTGTACGGTAGTAGGCAAGAAACTGAGGAAGGAATATCAAGAGCTGAGTATTACCCTGTTGGAAGGCGTACAGCTTATGATATACTTTGAGCTCCTCAATAGATACACACAACATTTTTAACAAAGGGTACAAAGATGCACTTTCAGTTAAAGCACGTGGATTGCAATCCACTACAGATGACAACCATTCATGAGCATACTCTGAAACCTTTGTCATCACATGGTAAACTTGCAATTTATGACTAAAGCTAGAGCTGGAATAGATTGATAAGGCTGACAAAACTTCACGCAAAATTTCATCAGTGGGTGGAGCAGGAAAATAATCTGGACGCCAAAATAACATGGCGCGGCGGAAATAGGAAACAGATAGTCCAGTCTCAACAACTGCTACCAGAGATGGAAACCAAAAATTAAATAAAAGTCCAACTAAAAACTCAGGAAAGAACTGATGTAAATAAACATGGTAACCACATATATATCAACGGAGCAGGAGAACAGAAAAACAAACTCATGACAAACTGCTTCCAAAAACTCAGACATGGAAGAGTTGAGTAATGTGACAGAAATCACAGGATAACAAGAAGCTGTCACTATGTGGTGGAGAAACACCCACCAAATCCACATAGAGTTAATGATTAGCTACCAACACAGCTTTAAATACTGTTTTGTGAAATTTCCAAATGAGATACTAGGGTTAAGTAAAATAATTATCCCCAACCAGAAAAGCCCCATATAAATAGCCTGTTAGATAATCAGAGTGTATTCAGCATAAAATTAAGGAAATTGGGATATCACATGAGTTTCAGCTTTGACATGAGTAGGAACAGCTCCAAGATTGTCAGGCATTGAATTAACCTTTAGTGGCAACAACAACAAAGTACCAATTGCAGGTCCCCATCTTCCAGTAATAATCTGGCTAAGGATTAAATTGTAGGGAATTTAGCGCAACAGTCTAACTACAGGATGCATTTTCAAAAGTAAAGTTAGACCAGGGAATATGTTATTTTATTGAGTAAATTTTGGGAGGACTCAACTCTTAAAAGTTGAAACATTGAAAATTAGTCAATATATATCAAAAATCAACTAAGCAATACCACCTGGATCCTGGGCTCCTATTTTTTTCACATTGTCAAATGAGTATCTAGTCCAGGTTGCAAAGAACCCTTGAGTGACCAACTTCTGACAACCATTCTGATTAACAAGTTTATATCTGGTGACCCTTAAGTTATGTCAATTTATCAACATCAACTTGCAGGGGGAATTGGATTTGACCAGCAAACTGGAGCAGCTGTAACCCATTTCCAATCAACCGTTTGATTCAAATTTGTTAAATCAGTCATTTTTGTTAAAGGGTTTTGGGATTTCTGTGCTTTCCTATTTGGCCTAATAATCCCCAGCATTATGGAACTTACTGTGACACTACCTTTCATCCAGAGCAAGAGTACTATTGCTCTCTTGTTCATCAAGCTTAATGAATCAATGACCGTTACAGTGAAGGCTAGTTTAACCAATCAGCTTATGATAATGACCAATCGGACAACCATATCATACATACCCACTCATCAAAGAGTTGACACCATTATCTGATATCATCAAGAACTAGGTCATACCAAGAGCTGAAACCTATATGAGTTCTTGAAACATAAGGCTTGGTGGCCCACACTGCACTGCAATGTACAGGAAGTACTTGATCAATGCAAGGTGTTTGAAAAATTTGCCAAAAGCGGCACACCACCAAAATATGTACTACCTGTTTGCACTCAACTACCCTTCAAGGTGTTGGCCCTAGATATTTTGTGGCCCATGCCAGGAAATCACAATGATAAGAAATATATCATCACAGCCATCAACTTTGCTACACACTGGCAATTAGTGCAGGCCGTCAAGGCCCTCACGGGTAACAATGTGCGCTGGTTTATAGGCAAAGAAATTATCAGTAAGTTTGGAAAGCCAGAATTATTGAAAACTGATGGAGGCAAAGAGTTGATCTCTTACAATACCAAAATTTACCTCATCAAACAAGACCTAAAACACTCTGTAACCACACCATATCATCCTTAGGCCAACAGCAGGGTAAAGTGGCTATATGGCACCCTGGTATAGGTACTTACTAAAATCACCACCAGGAACCAGAGAACTGGCACAAACAACTAGCAACCACTGTAAGGGAGCCAGCCTGAAGCAGGTTCAGGGGAAATTGCGGGCAGACAGCCTGCAGGCCCAGAGGGAAGGGCCCACCACAGGATGGGGGCTAACTTTACAATATAGGAGAACAATTTTAGAGCAAGGCCCCTTAGTGGAAATCATAGAGTCAACTAATCCAGTTTCAGGGAATTCTTCCCTGTCTACAGCAATATTTCTGTTATGTATAAGAATCCAATTTTATTTGTTCCAAGACACCCAGAAACCAACAAAGTATGGAATTATTCATGCATTGGTTTAAACGTGGACCAGGACAGGGATCAAACCCAGGACCCTAAAGACCATCCTAACGTGAAGCTAAACACTAGTATCATTACTATATTACCTATTTATATGGGTTTAACTCATTCAACTTTTGTGCCGGCTTTTGCTTCCCAATTTGAAAATGTCAATACCTGGCCAGTCCACATCACTTACTGTTCAACATCTGAATGGCTTGTGCAGTTCTGTAGCCGCTCTCTAAACTTTTTGGCCTATATTTGAAACTGGCTCTGTACTTAGTTGCCACTGAGGTTCACTACTATCACTGCTTAATTGTGGCTTCTTCCCAGACCCTCTTAGTTCCATATTTTACACTTAAAATTATTAAGTTCCAGGTAGAGCAACATATGATCAGAGGGATAGTTTCAGCCTTTATTTTATTGAGACCTGAATTTAAAGCCTCTTCCATTTCTTAGCTTCTTAAATGTTTTTAAAGCTACCCATTGAGATATATAAGGGAGCTACACTTATTATTCTTACCTGTTCCAACAATGAAGACTTATTTCTATTCTACATCTGCCCACACTTATCTTCTGATCCCTTATTTAAAACCATGAAAGTAATTCTATTCCTGTTCTGGTTTCTAGTTCTCTTGCTCACTGTTGTATTGGGGTTGGAAAATCCTACTCCCACCACTGACTGGCACAACTCCTCCCCTGATGATTCCCACCAGAAGGAGTCCCTGGCCAATGGGTGGTTCAAGTATCCCTCTGACCACTGGGGAAGAAAATTCTATTATGGCTGTACTACCACACCTTCTCTAGTTGAACCCTTGCTGGTTAGACCCAACGCTTCCTTCTACCTGTTGACTACTTGGTAGGGTATTACCTGTTGGGTTGGTTTAGCTCTGTGATGGGTATATTGGCTATCTGGGCCACTTTGGCCACCTTGTCATGGTCACAGTGCCCATTGATTTGGTTATTGCAGGACTTAACATAGGGGCCTTGCCCACCATATTGGGAATGTGTTTCCCCTCAAGTGGGTCCCTGAAATCCAGTGAGCATTATGTAGAGGACGTTAAATAGCTGGGTAGAGGTTGACTCATTGACAATCACAGTTTCTTGCAGGCAGTTGGGCCACGGGTTCACAGGAGGAGTTATAGGCATTAAATAGGCAGGTAGTTATATTTGTCCCGGAATAGTAAGGATTGCTTGATATGCCAGGTGCCTTTACGTCCAATGAGTTCAGGCTCTTGTTTCTGGCTTTGGGGTTGTAGATTAGAATCTCTTCTAAGGTGAACTCTGAATAGGTGGGATTGGGGGATGTTCTGTGAAATGTATCAGTCTGTAAGGTGCTCCTGGGGACAGTATAACTCAGGAAGCTTGTCTGCAGTTTCTTGGGGTTGTCTGGTAGGAGGGGCAGAGCTGGAGAAATCAATCTGTAAATGAAAAAGTGCTAAAGTTAGGTATGGAATGGCCTGAGAGAACCAGAGGTTCATAACGCTTTATACAAAAATGGCAATGGGCAGCTTTCTGGCAGCCCAGAGTATAAGTATGCCCATCTATCATCTGGTGGCCCTTGTTTTTGGGGTAATTCATACCATGCTCTATTGGTGAGGGCCCAGTTGGTCACATAAATTCTATTCAGGCTGGCGCTTCTATTGGCTAGGTTAGAGGGTTTGTAAGCAGTTGTGGATTAAGTGTGGTTGACGCCTCATTGGTTGGTTTCAGGGGTTTATCTAAAGTCCAATTTGTTTCTGGCTCAAGCCCAAAAAAACGCAGGCAGCAGGGCCTGCAGGCTGGCGGCCCGTGGGGGTTTGGGGTTTGAATCTCAGGAATGGGTTTCTGCCTTGCAGATTAAATGCAGATGATTGTCACTCATGACAAACGCACTCCTTGTGTGTTGCACTTGGGTGAAAAGATCCACCATAAAGAGTATGTTTGAACTAGTATAAGGCTTGCAACCAAACATCATCCAAGCTCTCACAGGGCCCAAGTTAGAAATACCAAAAAAAGTAAAGCCTTGTTCTGGCCCCTTAAGTATTCCAAGCTAACATCAATCAAAAGGAGAGAGAGGAAAAACAGTTACAAAACATGTTTGTCCCCATCTGAGACAGACACAAAGTTGGCAATGAAGTATGGGTAATGAACACCAACAAAAGCAAGCTACCGCCTGAGAAAGTAGGGCCCGCCATTATCTTAGAGTTAAACAACAACAACCCTTACCTATTACAAGGATTGGCCAAGAGAAAATAGGATAAGGTCCTACACCACAGTAGGGTCTTCCCTTGTAAAGCCCAAAAGAAGCAACAAGAAACCATCCTCCTGGCAACCAAACAACAGCTAGTACAGTAGTTTTAAAAGCTATGGCAACAACCAAAAATACTTCAGATTTAAACAAAATGATTTCAGATTTGAACAAAATCCAAGTTGCACAAGATTCAGGATTCAATTAATTTATAAAATTTCAGTTAATAAATGAACTGTCAAATAAAAAATGAAATTTCACTAGCCCATTATACAAAATTATATCAAACATCAAGCAGTATAGTTCAAACCACAAACAAAATGAACTGACGCAACAAGTGAGATGAATGGATGCTGTTCTGGAGTATATTATAATCCAATCAGGATTCATACAAGGCACCAACAGAAGGACTAAAATGAAACAAAATTTGAGCAATCTAGAAGCAAGATTCCACAAGCACAAAACAAAATGAACTCACACAAGATGTGTAGTATGAGCAGCCTAAAATAGAAAAATAACAGTTTAACAGCCAATCAACAGCTATCTAATTTAGGGACAGAGGCATTTATTCATTTTCATGGATCCTTATTTGTGTATAATGGTTTTGAGAACCTTCCAAATATGGACTCAAGATTACAATAAAAATAAATCATTAAATTTTAAAATTTCTAATTTTAGTGATTTTATCCTAGGTTTTTTTCAATATGGTTTTCAACAACAACATCTTCAACGGCGCCAGCAGCCAAGACAGCAGCACTAAGACAGCTTCAATGAAGGTGAGGCTCAGGGCGTGGAGGCACCTGTTTATACCCAAGCCTTTGAGGCGGGTAACAAGGAAGCTGACCTGTTACTGACCCCCAACCCATATGATTTTGACTTGTTTGAGAGTCACTTAGTGTCTAGCTCTGCCCCTGATCCTGTACCCACCTCCACACAAGCTGCATGTCAACCAATCAATCAGGATGACAACCTTGATTTGGAACATCTTCTTGTTGCTAGCCAAACTTCCCCCCTACATTCAATAAGGCTTCAGTTCCTGTGGCCCAGCGCCCCAAACAACAAATCATCACCGCCCAAATTCTCCAGGAAATTGTGGCACTAAACCTACAGGTTCTGTCATGGGACCAGATTACCACCCAGTTGCAATTCACCCAAGCCACAATAATGCGGGAATTCAATAACTTAATGAATAAGGGGAATCTGATCAGGACAGCCAAGAAGCCAAAGAAGGCCCCCAAGTCCCAAATCAATGAGGCATACCCAATAATACTGACCTCCTCCAGCGGGACCCCAAGCTTCCCCTAACCCAGGTCTGCAAACAGCTTGTGTACCAAAACATATGGGTCTCCAAGCGCATGGTGCAGCTCTGGATGCACGGAAAGGTGGCTTCCATACGGGTTCTTACCCATTTTTCTGGCAACCAATGGGATGGCGCTGAGGATTCCCTGTATGATCTAGACATTGAATCAACCCTGGTCCAATGCTTGACTAGTCTATCAGATGACATAATATTTATCTCCTACTACAAGTTATCAATTGTGTTTGACAATTTTGGTTAGCAAGGAAAAGCCGCCGTCAAGAATAGAAGGAAGAAGGTCAAGAAGGGGACATTTATTGGTGCATTTCTGGCTTTTTCAGCCAAGGGTTTTGTCTACTATCAGAAAAAACCCAGATTTTACCAATGGCTACAAGTACAGCCACATCCTTGGTGGATTACTCAACTCCTGGGATGGCTCAAATTCAAAGCATCAGGTTTTCTTGAGCCACCAGATGGAGGGTAGCTCCACCGCCCCAAGGCCATCCAGGAACGTGGACACCAGGCCTCTGTGTACCCAGCTGGTCACGCTGACATCTATCTGGCTGATGTTGTCTTCTTCAACATGGGATCCGCATTACAGGAACGCCGCCCTCAGGCTTTCAACAACCTCTATCTTGGGGTCCTTGACCACAATTTTCTCTTGGGCTGCCAAATGGTGGCTGACTTGTTTGCCCAAATTGTCTTACATGTGAACATGGGCAACCAATCACAGAAGGACAAGCGTCTCCCGCCTTGTGCCACTGCCACCTACCAGCCCATCCAGCCAATGACAGAAGAGGAATATGATGAGCATTATATGGCAGACATCACGCGCAATCCTCCTACCCCTACCCCCACCACCATCACCCCTCACCTGCAAGCCCCACCCACCCAATCCCAGACCCCCCAGGCCAGCACTTCCTCAATATCTTCTTTCCTGCGCTATTCTGCCTACTAGGCATCACTCTTCCCCGCCCTAATAAACCCCCTGTTGCCAAACATTTCTATTTATATTATCTTTATTTTGAATTTCAATTGTTTATGTTCTTTTTGTTTATAGTTGGTTTTATTCTTTATGCTCAGCTTATTTCTATAAAAGCATATATTTACTATTCCATGTATCTAGATCCAGAACACAGTTATTTTTAGTACCCAAACACAGCTCCTTGTGAAAAAATTAACAACAATTTGGCAATCAGCTAAATTTGAATTAGAAAATTATATGTTAACTGTTTTTAGATAAAGATGTTACTGATCCAAATTCAAAACCTTAATGATAAACTTTAAGCCAATCAGGAGCTGAGTGATAAAGTAATTGTTGTGACATAAAGGGACATATAATAATTCTTTGATGCATGTGCGCTAATTAATATGATTGGCTGGATCTTTTGCTATTGTACGCCATTGCCGCTGTGGCAAGTTGTTGTGGACTAGTGCTAACCCAGCAGCTGATTGGGCTCTAGTCCACCAACAACTTGCCACAGCGGCAATGGCGTACAATAGCAAAAGATCCAGCCAATCATAATAAATTAGTGCACATGCATCAAAGAATTATTGAATGTCCCTTTATGTCACAACAATCACTTTATCACTTGGCTCCTGATTGGCTTAAATTTTATCATTAAGGTTTTGAATTTGGATCAGTAACAACTTTATCTAAAAACAGTCAACCTATAATTTTCTAATTCAAATTTAGCTGATCACCAAATTGTTGTTAATATTTTCACAAGGAGCTGTGCAAAGCGCCAAAAATAATATAGTAATTAAGGAAACAATGCCAACACAAAGCAAACAACACATATTGAGATGAGCGTAAAACATATACACAATGGGTAAAAAGATGGGATAATGTAGTAAATGGGAAAACAAAAAGGAATAAACAAAGAGGCAACAGTATCAAAATAATATAGAATTTATTGGGGCAAAAGCTATAAAAACATATGAAAAGTTAGTAAAAAATCAATGAGATAATTAGAGAAGCTTTTGAAGGATCTTGACTCAGAAATTGCTGAAATTAAAAAGAGATTGACCGCAAGGTCAAAGCAAGAGTTAAGTCTGCTGTCCTTGAAGGGGACAAAATTGAAAAGGTGTCTGCCAAGGCACTTATGGCCAAGATGCCAGACACCCCCAAAACAACAATTTAATGGCTTTCAAAATTTCCAGAAGCACATCATGGAAGGCCTTCAATTCAAGTCCTTTGCCCTCTCTGCACTGTCCATCTGGGTCAACAACCCTGAGATGTATGAACATCTCAAACCTGCAAAGCGCGCAAGAACTGCAGACACTGAATTGCCAGCACAATTACTTGCACCAAGAATGGCAAAGCCTGCTGAAGCCGCCGGCAAGGAGGAAACCCGCAAAGACAATCTAAAAAATAAAATTAATAACAACTTCAAAATACTTACCTTTTTTTATAGAACATTGATGGTGAACTCCACTGGATCCTGGTTCCTTTTGTCCCATCCACCTTCTATTCAAATTTTGCCACTCACATGGCAAAACAGCTCTATCTGTCCCCCCTGTCTTGTGGGAGCTCAAAGACAGGATCCACAGGTCATTTGCAATGTTGCAAGAGGCGTTGGCTGAACTTATGCATGCCAAGGGGGCATCCAAGTGGGCAGTTACTGCCTACAAGGATGCTCAATTAGTCTGCATTGACCTGGTGGTCCTCAATAGAGTTTACACAGTAAACACCATTGAGCTTGTTTGGGACGTCCTGGCAATGCTCTCATTCAAGAATGTACCGGAGATGGGCCAGGCCCATGCGGCTGCTTGCTTCTGCTACCCCTTGGAGCACACAATTTCTTACCTGCTGAACAACTTTGGGCGCGCAGTGGAAAAATTGGCTGTTGCAGACGCAACAGCCATCAAGAAAACCAAAATCCTCTTGGCAGACTTTGGGCTGGCATGGAGTGCTGACAAGACAGGGGTCCCTGCAGCCATGGAGCTGACCTTCACAAAGACCAAGAATGAAAAGAATATCAGTGCAGTTTTTAATAAATTGTGCAAGTTTACGGAAGCCTTTGCCCAGCAAAGGCTTCATCTGGTGGTTTACCTGGGGTATCTCTTCTACTTTGGGATGGACGTGTCTGTAGAGGACCTGGATGGGGTCCTTCTTGGGATTGACAAGGCCAGGCTCTCCCTGGATGGGAAGAAGGTCCCCCCCCGGATACAACTCAGTGGACCACGTTATCCAGGACGCCCTAGTCCTGGCCGGTATCTACGAGTTTGCAGCCCCACCAGAGAAGCTTATCCCTCATTTTCACCTGACCCTACTCCCTTTTGCCAGCAGGCAGGAGTATTTTAACCAGGGTGTATCCACCGTCCACAGTGTAGCAGTGGAGGTTGTGCACCACCTCCATTGCGGGGTGGGTACATACAGAAGAACTCACTACAGGTCCTCTTAATAAATTCTCTCTTCCACTGAATTTCATTACAATTCATATTATTTTTATTATAATAAAATTTTCTAATTCTTATTTTAGCAAACAAGATTTGCAAAATATATCCCAGAGAAGGTCTTAATAAAAGCATAATAATATATGTCAATACAATCTACTTCTAATTTGTACACTTTACATTTAACTTTTTTAATTTTATTTTTATATTTATTTGCCAAAAGTGATGTTAATGTGTTTGTGTAATACAGTATCAAGCGTTTGGGATACCCTTAGATGACACAATAAAAAATGATTATAGAAAATAAATTACTAACCTTCATTGATGGTCCTGCTGAATGTGATTGCAGGCTTGTAAACATCTAAATATAAAATGATAATTAATAAATCTTGAATAGTAAATTAGAGAATATAAAAAAGTCAGACAAGCTAAGCCTTTAATTGATTGGCTGTTTGGCAAGGCAAGCAGGGATGAATGAATCAGCGTGGCCATAGAATTGGGCCACGGTCTCAGCTGGGAGGGTGTGTATCACAGCCTGCAGCAAATTAAACAGGTCCTCTGTCCCTGTTGGGGTTCCTTGCTTAACAACTTGCTTGAGCCACCCAAAGACTTCCTCAATTGGATTTAGGAAGGGCAAATAGGCAGGGAGGAAGAGAAGGCGCATATTTACCGTAGCCAATTGCTGGGGGCCCACTGCAATGCTTGTGTCAATCATTGGGAATTCCTCAAGAATGTCAGTCACCTTGTGGAGACCAATGTTGTCCAACACAATCACATTGGTGAAGCCCGGGCTTGTGCGCCTCAGGTGCTCCTGGACCAATTTGAGGAATGACAAGAAGGTATGGCTGTTGTGAGAACCCAATATCATTTTATAAAGCTAACCCCCTTTGGACCAAGGAGAGCCACCATTGAGTAGGCTGTGGCGCAGACTGCAGCATGCCAAGCCACCCCAACATTGGAGCCTTTTGGGACATAGCCATACTCATTGTGCATAGATGAGGCAAATGCCAATTTGTCAATACAGTAAAATTTGACCAACCCCTTGGCTTTGAGGGCAGTGTACGCATCTGCGTAGTTTTTCTGGGTCTCAATGTTGGTTGGGTATTCCAATTGTATGGAGATACCCCAAGCTTTTTCCAGGAAAAGCGCATCCCCTTTGGCAGATGGTAATAAAAGGAAATGGAAGCCTCAACCCCAAAAGTGGACTTGACCATCACCTGTATATTTGCCAGTTCAAGATGACAGTCCTGAGTGATCCACTGGTAGATTGCCCATTTGTGCTCCTTGGTGAGCATGGTGGAAACACACATGGATTTCTCCGCAGCAAGGACTTGACCTGTGTTAATGAACTTGTTGAAGATCTTGGAGGTGTACTTGGGATCCACTCCAACAAGGGCCGCGGCTGCCTTGTATTCACCCAAGTCACACATTAGCTTAAGAAGGATGATGTGTTTAATGTCAGGGATGTGCTTCTGAGTGGGCTTTGCACAAGTTGGTGAATCTAGATCCTGATTGGAGACTGGCTTGCAAGGCATAGGCACCTTGGTGTAAAATGCAGCAAATTTCTTTAGCACCAGCTGTCCCTCATCAGTTCTGAAGAACTCAGGCTCCTCTTCTCTTCCTGATTGTCATCACTGACGTAGGGCTTGCAACTAGTATCAAGTACAGGCTTCACCTTCTCCAGCATGGCTGACGGGACCAACTCTTGCTGGTACACAATGTCAAACACATACAAAGTAAGTTCTACCTCCTTGTTTCTAACTTTCTTTGTAGTGGTGACTTTGGTGGGCTTCTGGGTCAGCTTGGGGACCCAAGGGTTGATGCTCTGCACCCTAGCAGCTTGTGCTCCTTGAACCAGCTGTGTCAGTGCAGCGTCACTATGGAACTTTCCTCTCCTGTCTCCTCCTTGAGTAGGCACTTGGGTTGCACTAACTCTATTCTTTGACCCGCGGGGGCAACTGCAACCGCGGTGCACAACGGGTGCATTGGTACTCTGGTGTTGTGTTCCTTTCATTTTAAAATTTAATAAAATATTAAATAAATTTCAATTAAGTTACTCCCTAATTTTATTTTTTGCTTTTATCTGAATATGGGTATTTAATTAGAGTTTTTCCCACCCAATATCCCAATTATAGATTTTTATTTTTTAATTAGTTGTTTCTGGTTTACAACGCCCATTTTAGAATACCTGAAATAATTCACACCCATTTCCCCAGATTTTACGCCAAATTAAGCACCCAATACGATATTTTTAAAAATTATGTTTCAGACCTTGTGTCTTATTTTAGATACCTTGGTATCATTCATGATTACAACTGTCACAACATCTTTGATTACTCCTTCTCGGGGAATTAACGCCCTGAGTAAATCACCAAGCGGCTCACCAAGTGGTTCACTGCCCAGTCAATAACCAGTGGCATCTTTATCAGTTAACCATCTATGACGGAGATCCCTCAATCCAGGTCCTAAATGGAACACAACTTGATTAAGCCTTGTGACTCAAGAGGAACGTTACTCAGATAAACCCCATGACCTCCATGATGTATATGGACAACATGTGGCTTTTCATGATACTATATATTAAGCTATATTCATATTCAATAAAGTATCATTCTCTTCTTAATCTTCCCCTTTATTTTATTTATTATACTTCTCAGAAGTATATACACGACAGTGGTAGCACAAGTAGGTTATCCATACCTACCCAAAACAAAGGAAAAATTCCTCCTAAGAAAAGAAGCCAAGCAAATTCACTCCTTAACGGTTGGAGAGATTACAAAGTAGGACAAGACGTCCCCCCTGGACTTGTCATCTACAATAATATCCTTGTACCCATTGACCAGTACAACGCCCTCAAAACCTGCAGTCTGTTCCTTACCACGCCAGCTACAACAACGTCTACGCAACCTGAGATACCTAACACTGTATTTCAATGCTTGCATACTGCTAAAATTGGCGCCTTTGCAGGACTACACTGTGAGAAAGCCTCTCTTTGGATCAACAGCACTGAGAGCAAGTTCAAACAAGTGGAGTACCCTCAAAGACTCTGGGTTAGCAAAGTTGCCCTCTACGCCACAGGGACTGCCTTGCGCTTTGTTACCAAATGGCTAGCCCAACACCCTGACCAGAAGGAAAACTGGGAAGTGTTCAAAGCCACATTCCTCGAAAGATTCTCCAAAAAAAGGATTCAGATGTAGTAATTATGACCAAACTCTAAACCTTCAAAATGACAGGAACCATCAAGGAATACATCGCCGCATATGAAGGACTATGTGCCCATGCGCCCAGTACCATCAACTTTGATGAACCTGGACCACACCTGGACTTCTACAATGGTCTCCCTACACATATTAGACAACAGTTTAACATGACCTGCTTCAAGAACCTTGAGGATGTATTCCTAGAAGGGAAATGCGCAGCTCAGAAGTCTGATGGCCTACATGCAACAAACAAACAAAAAGAGAGCCCAGCAGCTAAGAGAGAGCCTTGCCCCAACAAGCAAAACAACTGAGCCAACAGTACCCAACCTTGCAACGGGAATCACACTGCACAAGCCAACCAGGCTAGCACTGAAGATACCAACAAGGAGGGAAAAGCTCAGGGGAGTGCTTAGGCAAGCCGCCCTCCCCCTCTTCACAAGACTTGTACAGAAAACGGGACGTGGACTCCATCACCATGATCCAAGTTCCCTCCAGCAACCCTCTCCTGTTTGCTGCCCAATCTGGAAATAAACTCCTTATCTATCCTTTCCATTTTTGCAGATACCAGGGCACAGCGCTATTTGATACTGGAGCCAATCAATCACTTATTAACAAGAGCTTTGCAGACCTCATGAAGTTTTCTACCATTTGAAGTAACGTCAAAAAATTCATCATGGCGGACAACCGCAGCACACCTTTACCCGTGAGACCAAACCTTACCGGGCCCAAATCAGAGACGTCCAAACAACAATTAGTGGCCCTATCATCCCAATCCCAAAATATGACATCATACTTGGATTAGATTAAATGCAAAAGACAAAACCTCACATAGACTGGGACAGTGCCACCCTCACAATCCAACAAGGAAAAGTCCACCATCATGTGTACCTGACACCCCTTGACACCCTCATGAGGGACCACATATTTGTAAAAGTCATTGAAACAGAGAAAGAAACTGACATCAGCAAAATAAATTGGAGAACATGTACATATGAAGCCATCCACTTCAAAAACACAGAAATTCAACACAAACAGAACCCAATTAGAAACCAGCTAGTCAATGAATTTCCCTCCGTATTCCAAGAATCACTACCCAGACTGCCCCCTGATTGGGGTATTCAACATGAGATTGACTTAAAAGGTAGTGTGCCTAAGGCGCAACCCATCTACCACCTCACATCACAAGAAGACGGCGCTCTGAAAGCCTACCTTGAAGAAGCACTCAAGAAAGGCCTTATCAGACCTTCAAAATCATCTTTTGGTGCTGCTGTCTTCTTTGTGGCAAAGAAAGATGGAGGCCTCTGCCTAGTCACAGACTACAGGGCCCTCAACAAGGTCACAATAAAGAACAGGTATCCCCTGCCCCTAATTGATGACCTTTTTGATACCCTGGGGGGTCCCAAATCTTCATAAAAATCAATTTGATAGCAGGATATCACCAAATTTGCGTGAAACCTGAAGACATCCCAAAGACTGCATTCTGGACTAAATATGGATCCTTTGAATGTGTTGTTCTCAATTTTGGCATGAAAAACACTCCCAGTACCTTTGTAACCTTTATGAATGAAGTATTCAAGGAACACATTGGGAAAAGGGCAATCATCTACCTAGACAACATCATCATCAATAGCCCCAGCCTGCAACAACACTGGGAAGATGTTCGCGCAGTCCTCCATACCCTGCAAGAAAACCAACTAATTTACAAACCGTTCAAATGTGAGTTCTTCTCAACTGAACTCCACTTCCTTGGTCATATCATTAGCAAGGATGGTATCAAGCCCAATCCAGACAAGATACGCGCTATAACAGAGATGCCAGCCCTAAGAAACAAGAGTGAACTCCGCACTTTCCTTGAAATGATAGCCTATGTACGCAGATTCATCCCTGACTGGGGCGCCCTGACAGCCCCCATATCAGCCATCACTGGGAAAACAATCAAGTTTGTCTGGACACCTTTATGAGATCAACATTTCCGCCAGCTAAAAGAGCGCATGGTCACTGCCCCCATCTTGAAATACTCAAACTGCAAGGGTACCTATGAGCTAGAAACCAATGCCTCTGATTATGCCATAGGAGGAGTCCTCCGTATTCAAACGGCACAGAAAGACTTCCTCCCTGTAGCGTATGAATCCAGGAAGCTATCAGACGGCAAACAAAGATACCCTATACACAATAAGGAGTTGGTCGCCATCATACACTGCCTCATTAAATGGCAATTTACCTAGAAGGAGCCCAGACGTTCAAAGTACTCACCAACCACAAGTTGTTGATATTCTTTAAAACACAACAACACCTGTCAAGAAGACAAGCTGGGTGGATGAGTCTCATACAGAGATATCCCATGCAAATTGAATACAAACCAGGCAGAGAGATGCTTACTGCAGACGCCCTATCAAGACTATACAATAAACACATCCTCCGCACTGATGGTGACCCTGACTGGCCCATGTTAATCATGGGGAATCTCCAGGAAGGTTTCCCACCTGGCACACCAATGGACATCCAAGAGAAAGTCCTCAAGAACAAACATCTGTTCAAAAACGTATATGGTACCCTCCATCAAATCCTTCCAAATGGTGACACAGTACTCTACTTTCTGTCAACACAAAATATTGACACAATCCTCTGTTATCACAGAGATTTGGGATACACCCGTATCAGAAACTTACATGAGTATCTCAAGACTTGCTACTGGTGGCCCAACATGCTAGATGATATCAGAGAAGTACTAGAACAATGCAAGGTCTGTGAAAAGTACACCCAAACCAAAGCTCCACCCAAGTCAGTAGTACTTGTATCCATCACACAACCCTTCAAGGTATGGTTGTTAGATATTGCAGGACCTATGCCTGATGAAAGCAAAGGCAAGAAGTAAATAATCACAGCCATCAACTATGCAACCAGATGGCCTGTAGCACAAGCCACAAACGAGCATAAAGGCAACAACGTGAGACAATTCATTGGTAAGGAAATCATAGCTAAGTTTGGAAAGCCTGACCTCTTAATCACAGATGGAGGCACTGAACTCAAAGCTATTGACACCAACATCTATCTTGCCAAAAATGGAATAAAACACGTCACAGCCAGCCCATATCACCCCCAAGCAAATGGACGCATAGAGCAACTAAACAGCTCTCTAGTAGAAGCCCTCAGTAAGTTATCTGCCAACAATCCAAAAGCCTGGGTTGACATGTTACCAACCACCCTTATGGTCTGCAGAACACGAGTCAACTGCAATACAGGCAAAAGCCCCTACAAACTTGTCTATGGCCAGAAACTTTCACTTGTCAGTACTACAATGGGACCTCAACTGCCACTTCCCAAGAAGATCCCAGACAGCAATGACCCAAAAGTACTACAAGCCAGAAAGGACCAAGAGATAATGGAACAACAAAGGGTCCAACGTTGCAATCCCATTACAACAAGAAAAGTTCCAAGTCGGAGACAAGATCTAGGTTGTCAATCACAACCAACACAAACTAGACCCAGGATTGTGCGGACCAGGCATCATCATGGAAGTGAAGCCCAATAACACATACCTCATCAAAGGGATTGGAGCTCAAACCAAACTAAAACATTTGCACCATGATTGACTCCGTTTGTGTAAGGCAAGAGCAGCCCAACAAAATTCAAGACTCCCTGTCCCTAACACCAAACTAGATCAGTACCAGGCCCGTGTACCAGATACTCTCAAGAAGGTTCCCAAGGCTCTGCCTTCCTGCACCCCAGGGGGAGATGTCACAACATCTTCAATTACTCCCTCTCAGGAAATTAACACCCCAAGTAAATCACCAAGCGGCTCACCAAGTGGTTCACCGCCCAGCCAATAACCAGTGGCACCTTTATCAGTTAACCATCTATGACGGGGATCCCTCAATCCAGGTCCTAAATGGAACACAACTTGATTAAGCCTTGTGACTCAAGAGGAACATTGCTCAGATAAACCCCATGATCTCCATGAAGTATATGGACGACATGTGGCTTGTCATGATACTATATATTAAGCTATATTCATATTCAATAAAGTGTCATTCTCTTCTTAATCTTCCCCTTTATTTCATTTATTATACTTCCCAGAAGTATATACACAACACAATCCATTGCACACACTGAGTGAGTGATTTTGTTTAGATAGTGAGTTGCTATTGTGTTTCTTTTTTGGGTTGAGTTTTGACTCACCTTGCTTGGGTGTATTTTGTCATCAATTCACATAGTAAACATATGTACACCAAAAGTCAACTCACACCATTTTGTCTGTGAATCAATGTATTTCAGATTGTATTTTGAATGGTTTTGCTTTGCGTGTGAGCCCTTTGTTGCTATGTTGACTCATTTTGCCCATTAACGCCAATAAACCCTGTTAACAGAGTGTATATTTTTACCTGAAAGTTGGATTTTGCTTAAATCTGAAATCATTTTGTTTAAATCTGAAGTATTTTTGGTTTTCGCCATAGCTTTTAAAACTACTGCACAGTACACTGCCCGTGCTCCTCACAACCTTCCAGCAGACCTTTCCCCTGAGGAAACTGACCCTCAATTGGAGGATGTCAAAACAACGGGGTTAACCTCCCAGTATGGTTCCAACTAAACAATTTTGTGACCTGCAACCTGAATTCCCAGTGACCCAAAGCCAAATGTGAAAGTTGACTCAAATATCCAAATCCAGCAACATGACCAAATGACAATCCCTGTACATAGAGAGCTCAATTTAGCGCTTGTCTTGTTACAAGGATCAAGCCACCCCCTAACTGTCCAACTGAGTGATCTTATAAACATATTCCTACTATTCCAATTCACAACAACTATATAACTTCTATATCCCAATAAAGAATATTATATAGCTTCCAATTATTTCCCCTTGTAACTTTGCTAAAACAGCACAGGTATGCCAATATTAATATATTATTACTGATTGAAAGATAAGATCCTTGGTTTTATTTTAATATTTAACTGCATGGGGAAGGATGGATTCTTCACTGAGATATTACTGTTTGAAATTTAAAGTTTGTAACTGACTGTTTTTCATAATTGAATTGTGCTGTGCTGCAAATTGGCTAGCACGTGTATTAGAAAGCAGCACAATCCCTAAAACAATGGCCCAGATCTTTGAGTTGCAGCTCTTTTAGAGCCTGATTCAGTAGCATTGGGTGCCACCCAAACCCATCAGAATTGGGTTTATTCTGGAAGGCTGGTTTCTAATAAAGCATCTTCAATAAGGAATCTACCTGAACCCTAATTGGTATGATATCTTCCTGCCCCTGAAGTTTAAGACTTTATTGGTTAGGTTGTCTTGAACTTTTAAGCTGACTACTTTTTGAACTGTGATTTATCCTTCTGCTGCTACTGATCTCCTTTGTAAATTAGTAATGGGAATTAGTTATCCTAGCAATCTGATAAGTTAGTCATTTCATGTTACTTGGAATACGTTTTGTTAATTAAATAGCTGCAGGATAACTGTTGATAGGGTTGTCCAAGCGTATTGATAAATTGCTGAATCAATAAATAGATGCTATAAGGCTTAAACCGGATTCCTCCAACCTGCTGGTGGTCAGATGGAGTTAGATCCAGGAATTTTGTATTGAGGTTGCATTGCTGGGTAGCATAACAATTTCTCCCCCTGACGGAATCCAGCTGTTGGATTGTGCAGGGAATAGATCTGGAACTGCCTCAGCCAATAGGGGTTGGGGATGGGCATTGTGACGGTGAGATCACGAAGAATGTCATCCAATCTCACGTGTGGATGCAGTTAAACCACTTTATTATATTTTAGTCCCGAGACCAAATATGTATCTCGGAGCAAGCACACGAGAAAATAGGATCTGGCTTGTACTTGTTGCATATACCTTTCTGCCGAGTTAGTTTTAGTTTGTAACTGTTATTATCCAAATATGAGTGGGAAGAGTTCGATCCCTGATGAAGCTACTCGTCTGATCAACCAGGCAAAGCACAATGCTTTGCAGCAGTATGTCCCTAACACTTCCGTCAGAGCCGAGACTAGCCTACAGTACTGCCTCAACGAAGCTCAACCCGCAAGGAATACTTTTGATAATAGGGTAGCGAAAGAAAGACCCAAGTCCATCTTCCTGATCTTTATCTTTTATGGAGCATTTGGTCTTTTGTTTATTCATTATTTCCTCACAAACAGTATTCAAGATGATTCCGGTAGGTACCGGGTTTGATGTCTTTTTTAAATTGTAGAATATTCCGATTCTCTCTTGAGAACACCGTCTGAGGATATACAAGGGCGAAATGGAGGAGTTGCAACTGAGCATGAGACTTGTTCAAATGTTGGTCAAACTATGCTCTTAAAGGGTGGGAGTGCCGTGGATGCAGCCATTGCCAGCGCCCTATGTGTGGGGGTCGTTAATTCCTTCTCCTCGGGTAACAGAATAAAGTTATACCAAGCTAAGATTTAGGCATCGGTGGGTAAGGGTGAAGGCTTAGGTTAAAATTAATTGAAAAAGTGGGGGTTTCATGATGGTTCGAGATGCCAAGGGTGAAATAGAATTCATAGATTTTCGTGAGTCAGCTCCTAGAGCAACCAATCCCGAGGTGTATACTAAAAGTCCAATATCTGCTCAAGTTGGTGGGTTATCAGTTGGTGTCCCGTAAGTCTATTTTAGATAGTTGATTGATTTTTAGTGGTGAGCTTCGCGGGTTTGAGACTGCTCATGAACGGTAAGGTTGTTTGCATGTAATTTTTAAACAATCAAGCTCATGGGAAACTTGCTTGGAGGGAATTGTTTCAACCATCAATATTGCTTGCGCGGGAAGGCTTTCCAGTTGGAGCTGAATTGGCACGATATATCAAGGTGAGGGGATACTGTTTCCCTACTAATACTTCCAGGAGGAAAAGGATGCTATTCTTGCTTCGTCTGCAATGTCTAAAGTTTATGCTCAAAACGGGACGCTAGCAAAGGAGGGCGAATGGATTTTCCATAAAAATCTTGCAAATACCCTCGAAAAGGTTGCAAACTTAGGCGCAAGGGCTTTTTATGAGGTAGGATTGCTTTTTTAATAATCTAAACAGCATAGGGCGAGGTTGCATCTAGCATCATCAATGCTCTCCGCAGAGAAGGCAGTGTCATGGAATTGGAAGATTTGGCTAGCTACAAAGCCATCATCCGAACGCCACTCGCAGGGACATTTAAAGGGCACCGTGTATTTGCTTCTCCCTTGCCCACCAGCGGCGCCTCTCTTATTGCTGTACTCAATATCATTGAAGGATTTTCTAATACCAACAATACCGCCCAGAACTACCACAGGTAAAGTCATCCACAAACATAGCTAACTTCTAGGCTCACTGAGGCATTGAAATGTAATGTAATATTTTCCCACATGCTGACTTGAACAGATGGCTTTGCTCTCCGAACTGAACTTGCTGATCCCGCCTTCGTAAGCTTGACTAACATCCACCACTAATGAACAGACCAACCTAACAGCACGGGTAGACCAGATGATATCGAAAAGCTATGCAAACGAGCTCCGTTCCAACATCTCCGAGTCCCGCACCTACGACTACAAGCATTACAATCCAAAGTTTGAAAACAAGGAACTTCCTGGAACAACGCATGTTTCAGCAGTTGCGCCAGACTCTTCTGCTGCTGCAATCACCACTACAGTCAATCTCATTTTCGGCTCCAAGATCATGGATCCCATAACTGGCATCCTTTTCAACGACGAGATGGACGACTTCTCCATCCCCCACGTCAAAAACAATTACAATCTATTCCCCTCTCCCGCCAACTTCATCGCCCCACTTAAGCGCCCACTCTCTTCTACTGTTCCCACCATCATAGAGTTGGCCAATGACGGAGGCCTGCTTGTTGTAGGAGGCTCGGGCGGTAGCCGTATTCTTTCTGCTGTTACGCAGCTCATCCTCAACCAAGTCGATAATGGCTTGGCGCTCGCCGCTTCGCTCGATTCCCCTCGCCTTCACCATCAACTGCTTCCTAACTCTGTATGTCTCTTTTTAGCCATCCTTCTAACTCTTTAGATATTCCTTGAACCTGATTTCGACCCTCTGATTGCCAAACTACTAGAATCCAAGGGGCACCAGGTAGTCATTGCTTTCTCTGTATGCTAACTCAATAGATCACATGGTGGCCCAAGTATAAATCTGCTATCCAGGCGGTGGCTAGAAGCTCTGACGGTAGCATATCAGGTAATCTCCTTAAACTTTCTTTGCTGATTGTATAGCTGTAAGTGACAGCCGCAAGAAAGGGAAGGCTGCCGCATATTAATACTTTACACATTCTGCTCTCATTGTAGAATATATCTTCTTTGATGTACTCTTGAGTTAAACCTAAAAGCAGGCCCTCTCAGGTGACATCACGCATCAAATGGGTATTTCTACACTATTTATAAGTCAAAGTTTTATCTCCCCCTGGGCCTATAAATTAATACCACTTTGAAGATATCTTTACTCTGTAAAATTGAGATCCCTACCCAATTTAGTAAACAATATATTTATAATCAGGATTACTTGATGCTTATTAATGAACATGAAGCTCATGCCAAGTCATACATGCACATAAGTGTAATCAGACATATAACAAGTGACGTAACATCTTCGATTACTCCCTCTTAGGAAATCAATTCCCCGAGCGAGTTGCCAAATGATTCCCTGACTAATCATTAAGTCGGTGGCACTACTATCATTCAGCCATCTGTCACGGGAATCAAACATTCCGGATCCTAAGCGGAACACAACCTAAATAAGCCTCGTGACTTAAGAGGAACATTACTCAGATAAGCCCCATGACATATATGGACAGTATGTGGCTTTCCATGATACTATATATTATGCTATATTCATATCCAATAAAGTATCATTCTCTTCTTAATTTTCCCCTTTATCTTGTTTATTATACTTCCCAGAAGTATATACACGACAGTGGTAGCACAGGTAGGTTATCCATACCTACCCAAAACAAAGGAAAAATTCCTCCCAAAAAAAGATCCAGAAAATGGCACTTCCCACAGGTTGGAGAGACTACAAAGAAGGACAGGACATCCCTATTGGTTTTGTCATCTTTGACAATGTCCTTGTTCTAACCAAACAGTATAATCAGCTCAACACCCAAAGACTCCTGAACCCACCTCCAACTCCAACATCACAGACAACTGAGATACCCAAAATTGTATTTCAGCATCTACACCCAGCAAAGATTCAGATATTTGCAGAGCTACACCAAGAGAACTGCAACCTCTGGATTCAAAGCACTCAAAGCAATTTTACACACGTGGGTTACCCCCGCAGACTCTGGGCCAGCGAGATATCCCTTCATGTCACTGGGGCCGCCTCACACTTTGTGAGTGAATGGCTCAAACAACATCCCAAGCACTGCAAAGACTGGGGTATATTCAAAGACACCTTCCTTGAGAGATTTGCCATGAAGGATTCTGGCGTAGTAATCATGTCAGGGCCCAGAATGGGCCAGACAAAACCCTATGTTACATAGGTTCAACGCCCGCATTTAAGCAATCACGCTACTGATCAATCAATTGCGTCGTCAATTACGCAGATTTACCCAAAGGAAACTTTAAGTTCAAGTGGGGAATCAAACCCTGGTCAAGGCTAAGCCTGGGGAAATTGGGAACCGTCCAAAAGCCATTCAAAAAAGATTTTAATTGGCCTACACCCTCTGAAACCCAGAATTGGGGACTTGGGTTGCCAAATGGCCCAAAATTCCCCTACCAGCTTCCCCAGAGCAAAAATAATGAAAGGATCCATTTAACTGACAAATCAGGAGTCACCAATGGGGCCCAGCTTAAGAACAACCCATTGGAAACCAATAAGAAGTTGCCAGTAAGTCCAATTGCAGTTTCCCAGCAGGATATAGCTGGGAACACTCGCATCCCCTTTCTTTGTTGACATCTTCATCTAATAAACTTTGTTGGTTAATGAACACTGAACATTTATACTTTGCAGGGATTTATTACATTATTACTAATTTTATACTGCTGGTGCTTTCAAACAGAGAGTACCTCCAGTACCAACGTCAGCGCTGGGAAACAGAGCAACTTCTAGCTGCTTCCAACCAACCACTGCCAGCCCTTAACCCCATCTCCTAGAGTGCTAGACCAAGAATTAATTCCTGCTCCCGCACTGCGCCCCTCCTTTCCTGGTGTTCCTCTGCTCCAACAACTTGCCCAGCCAAGCCTGACCATGAGCGCTGCCACAGGAGAACTTTCTCTCATTCCTTCTGCTTCATTGTATGACTACAGTAAGCTTGGATTAGCCTATTTGACCATACTGGGGCTCACTGAGCAAGTGATACTCCACATGGGAGTGTGGCGTCCTTGGACTACTGCTGCCAATTATGTGATGTGGATGGCCCCCGTCATCTACTGGACCTTCCAGGCTCAACCCTTCCCCTCGACTGAAGGTTCCCCTGGGAGTCCCCCAGGCTATGACAGTATGTCAACCCTATCCAAACTCGTAAGCCTGAGCCCCTATATTCAATTGATAATATGGGCACTTTGTATGTTTGTTTTTATGATTGCAGCTTACTACACCTACCAGTTTTGTACCCGCCGCACAATTGCTCACAACAAACCTAGACCTGAATCCCACCCAAGTACTGCACAAGTATAGAACATCAACATATATAACTCAAACCAGAACGCCTATGCACCCACCAGTTTCCCTGACCTACCCAAGATAGACCTAGCCAGCAAAAGAAAGGCATGGTCATGATTAACGCCCTGTTCAGGGCCCATCCTGAGAACTATTGTGACGACGCCCAAAAGGTGATGATGGTGGCAGCCCAGTTGAAAGATGACGCCAGAGAGGTTTTCCTCAACTTGCTGGAGGAAGACCCTGACTTGATCTTGCCGTATGAGGCCTTACTGAAATGTATGAATAGTGCCACCACCCCCGCAGGAGCAAAAGTACAAGCATATATGGCCTTCTTTGCCTGAGCCAAGGTAGAGATGACCTGGAAGCTTACATCCAGAGATTCTTGAGACTGGCTGCAGCTGCTGAAGTACCTGACAACATCTCTGGCTTGCACTTCAGAAATGGCCTGAATAATTACCACACCAACCTGATGCACCATCACTGCTGCAACCTCCCCAAGGACAAACTCCTAGCCATTGCCCGCAGGATGGATTTCAGCCAGCCCCAACAGTATGGAGGCCCCCTAGAAACTACCAACCACAAGGAAACCAAACTGCTGCACACCCTTGCCTGAACATGGCCCCAGAAGAATACCAGCACCATGTACGAGCAGGCTTATATTTCTACTGCCATCAGAATGGCCACCTGTCCAAAGACTGCCCTACAAGAAGCTCCACTGCCCAGAACCCCACTAATTCTGCAATAATCAGCTCTTCTCAGTCTTACCCTATTATCTAAGCCACCTTGTTGTATTCAGACCAGGAGTTGAAGATACCAGCTCTCATGGACAGTGGAGCCACCCACAATTATATTGAACAAGGCTTAGCTGAAAAATTGGGACTAGAATTGGAAGATAAACCCACCCTGGTCACTGTTGCAACTGGATCAATGGGGATCCAGTATGATGAATTAGGGAAGACAACAGTCCAATAGGAAAGGACAGAATAATAATAATAAGGTGTCGTTTATTGTAGAATATTGTGATTAATATACTATATGGGAAAAGCCACAAGGGGGTGGCATAGTGGGGAGTTCCATGTAGGGTTTGGAGCCAAGGAATAACTTGTGCGGGGATCAGCAGGTCAAATTGGCAACGCTCCTAATTGGGATGAAGTACCTGCCATTTGCTGCTGCCACCAGATTAATCCATAACATTTGATACGTCAAGGGGTGGCTCATCAAGCGCCCCCTGTGTATTGTAAGATACGTTATCAGGCAAGGCTGGAAACTTGGTTGCAACATCACCCTAGGAAATAAGTCTACTGACACCCCCTTTGAGAGTAAAGGGAGTGTTATTATGAAGCTGGATCTTGCCCAGATCAAGGTCAAATTCTTAGTAATGGACAAGTTTCCCTGACCTGTGGTGTTGGGGTTTGATTGGTGGGTAGAGCATGAGTTTAATATTGACTATTCAAGCCAACAGGTGCAATTTGTACATGCAGGTACAACCTGGAAGCTACCCTATGTGACCACCCAAACATCTCCCCTATTGAACAGCATGATGACGGCGCCTTGCAAAGGAGAAATACCTGCCTGCTTAGAGAGATGGAAATCAGTGTTCTCTGAGACCATGGCCACAGCTCTCCCCAAGCACACCAGATTTGACAACACTATTGACTTAATCCCTGGAACCCAGCCCAAACATGGCCCTGTATATGGATGCAAACTGAAAGAGCGGGGGCTCTCAGGGAATACCTAGACACCATGTTGAAGAAAGGCTACATCCGCGTATCCAAATCCCCTTGTTTGTCTCCCCTGCTGTTTTTCAAGAAAAAGGGCAGAGAATTGAGGCCTTGTGTAAACTACCAAAACCTCAACAAGATTACTGTAAAGAACTGATATCCTGTTCCAAACGCTGAAGATCTTTCAGATCAGCTCTCTGGAGCAAACATCTTTTCCAAAGTTGACTTAAGGGACGCCTTCAATAAGATACATATCAAGCCTGAAGACAAATGGAAAACAGCTTTCAAAACAAGACAAGGGCTATTTGAATACTTGGTTATGCCATTTAGCCTCTTCAATGCTCCCAGCACCTTCCAAACTATGGTAGACGTAGTGCTTGGTGACCTCAAGGACCAGTGCTGTGTAGCCTACCTAGACAACATCCTCATCTATAGCCAAACTCCTGAGGAAAACACAAAACACCTACAAATGGTAATGAAGAGACTCCAGGATCATGGATTATTTGTAAAGCTACCCAAGTGCAAATTTTTTCAAGACAAAGTAGAATTCCTTGGCTACCATGTCCTGAAAGGAGGTTTTGCCATGTCATCAGACAAAATTGAGGCCGTCACATCATGGCCAGAGCCCACTAACTGTAAGGAAGTACAGAGCTTCTTGGGTCTGGCAAACTTTTGCAGAGAATTTGTCCAAATTTTTTCTTCCATCTGCCATCCTTTGACCCGCCTGACCTCCAAAAAGCACGCCTTTGTATGGGACAATAAAGCACGCACAGCCTTCAATACACTCAAGGACGCCTTTGTTTCTGCACCAGTCCTTGCTATGCCCGGCTACGCTAAACCCTTTGTGGTAGAAACTGATGTGTTGTGAATAACGGCATTCACCATGTTTTGATTTTGCCTTTGGTGGGCCATTTTGAAAGACAAATCTCTTGCTTTTGCTTTTGACTCTCGAAATGAATTGGTTTCTGCATCAGGAAATATGACTGTTTGGTTTCCTGACTCTGCGCAACTCACTTGCTTCACTCATGCTTGTGGCAAGTAATCCTACTGTCCTGGTAGTGTTTTGTGGTATTCCTAACCACTATATAATCCATTTCCTATTCTACCAATAAAATTAAGTTCTATTCACATTTTTGTCTTTGTGTCTTCTGTACTTCTGCGCCTCTCTCTAGCCACGCCTAGTAGAGATTATTCATCCAGGGCCGCAAGGTAAACAGATCTGCCTTCCCTGTCATCTAACCAAGACTTAGTATAAATCCAATCCTAAGGTTAGGATTCCCCATTGTGTATCTGTGCTGCTCCTCAGAACACAACAAAAATGGTGCTCACTACAGGGGCTGTAAGCCCCTTGGTTATCCCTTTTGCATCTACGTTTTCAGGTCCCTTGCCTCCGCCTATTTGGGAGTCAACCTTGCCTGAAATTACCAGCCCTCCTATTGAGGAAGACATTGCTGACCCGCCTATTGTCCCTACTGTACTGAACCTTGGGAATGGTCCCTGCCTAGCTGCTTACCCCATGGGTACCCCTGACTTAGATCAAGTCATGGCAGTAGCCCTTGGGATAGCTCAGGATGGGGCCATCCCTTGCCTTCAGCTACAGTTTAGCCGTGCCAAATACTATGAGTTAATTGTGGCCCCTCAGTTCCCACAACATCTCCTCTCAGCGGCTGGCTCTGCTGAACACCTGCTGTCATCCTTTGTACAGCCCGCCTTGGCCCACCACCAGATGGTGTTGGGACTCCACGTTCAAGAGATCTTGTCTCTACAAGCAGCTGTTATCCATCATTGGGACCAGTTTGCCGCCTACCAACAATGGATTCATTCCCTGTTCTCCCTGGTATCTGACAATCAGCGTGATTTGGTCACCTCTCAAACATGTTTAGTCAATTCTATTGAGCAAATGCGCCAGTCCATCCCTGAGTATGTTAGGGAGCAACTACATGAGTTTCACCAGTTAGAACAACCCTGGCAAACTCAAGTAGACTCCACCCTAAATGCTTATCTCTCTAACTTTGAACGCCTAGTGCAACAACTCAATGCATTCAGTGTCTATTCCTTTGAGCAATTGCAACAGGTAGCTGACCTTGCCGCCCAAGGTCTAAATGAACTCAGTGCAGAGTTTGATCAAGAGAGAGCTACCACTGCTGCTGCTATAGCCAAACTTCAGGGTCAGGTGGATGAGCTGTCTACTCCCAAACCTGATGTTCCGCCTTCTCCTCCTGCTGATGATCTGGTGGACAGAGAGCAGAGGATCTGGGAGGCCATCTGGGAATTACACGCTTCCACTTGTAGCCAAGGACGTCCTACTGAAATGCCTCAACCTGACCCCCAGGTTCTTGCGCTGACTGCTCAGGTTGATGAACTACAGCAAGAAGTTGCTGCTTTATGTGAGGTAGTGACGGCTGCTGATAGCCCACTCAGGGTTAACAAGGAAGATGGCTGTTGCCCTGGTTTGGCAGGGGCTCCTCAAATCCACTGTGCTAGGGAGTTGATTGCCCTAGCTAATGAGGTGGACCATTTGAAACAAGACCAGACTGAGTTGGACAGGGACGTACAGGAGATGAGTGAGCTGATCAATTAAGTAAACAACAGATTTTCCCCCTGTCTGTCAGTGGGGCCATCCCTTACTTTGCGGCTGGCTGAGCTCTCCACTGTTGTCACTACCCAAGGACAACGCCTAGATGTTACTGAACAACAGACCACTCTAGCCAACACTATGGGTGCCAGAACTACTGAGACTCTGACAACCCTTGAAGAAAGTGTTTGAACAACTATGGGCTAGACAACCCCCCTCCAAATCTGAAGCTGAGTTCTCCCTACGCATAAATGTACTCAATAGCAGCAATGGTGGTCCAGCTCCCAAGGCACACTTCAAGCCTACTTTTAAGCAAGTCTTTGATCCCAAAACCTCAACTATTGCAGCTTTCTTAACTATTTATGAAACTGCCATGAGGCAAGAATCAGATGAGGTTAAGAAGGAACACATTCTAACCTGTCTACACCCGGCCTGTCAAGAAGTAGTTGTGCCAGAGCTACCCACCATTGAGACCTGGGAAGACATGAAACAGCTCCTGATTGACAAATTTGGTGGTGATCTTAGCCTGGAGGTGAAAAAGGATGCCTTCATGCACATATCTTTCAAGCCCAAAGAGACATTAGCTGAATTTGCAGACAGATTTTACATGGAGGGACAACAATTAATAACAAGCAGACAATTGACAGTGCATGAAGCGTATATGGCCTGCACCCAGGCCCTCAAGGTGAATCAACTCCTGTGTCTTCATTTCAAGGCCCACAAAGCTATGCTGTCCTCCATGAAAAGTATAAAGACACTGCTACAAGATATGCATCTTACCCATTCAGGGGCAGTTGTTTGGGAGAGTTGTGCCGCTTCCAACTCTGGCTCTTCTTCTTGCAGCCCTCGTATCCTCACTATGAACTCACAAAATCCTCCTTGAGGTCAGGGTTGCCACAAATGCGGTCAGATAGGTCATCACTCTTGCGTTTGCACCAATCCGCAGGTTGAGGAAGCTGATCCCAAGGATCAGTTAGGAAAAGAACAGTCAACCTAGAGGCAGAGACGCTCTTAGGTTGACAATTCTTCCCAGTCTCCTTCTATACCTCCGCCTGCTACTGACTCTGAGCCTGTTGATGATGAAGCTCCTCCCATCCTCCTTCTGTTCCATGACATTTCTGATGATTCTGATGTGGATGAATCTGATGTTGAAGACCCTGATGCATACAGGTATTCTGTTCTTGCCGTCCCAGAGACTATTGCAGTTCCCTACAAGCTGCAATCTGGGAAGACTACAACTACCACCAAGCCCTCGTCTGAGGCCAAAGCAGTTGTCTCCTGCCCCTATCTTACTCAGGCAAAACGGTCCCCTGTATTAGTGGAATCATCAGAGGAAGCCGCTGAAGTTGCAGACGCTGTTTTCAAGAATGTATCTGTCTCACTCCCTCTCCAAACCGTATATAAGGAGTTCCCAGGACTAAGATGCATGATTGAGAAGTGGGACAAGGAATTAGCTGAGGCGCAGGATATCTTGGCTGTTCTGCCACCCTTTGGGCGCACCACCACCCGGATAGAGATATCTATTCAGAAAGTAAAAATCAAAGCCGTCCTGGACACCGGATCCCCTGTCAATGTTGTTTCTTCTAAACTGGTGAAGAAACTTAAGCTGGCACCCAACCTCAACTACCATCAATCCTATGGCACCGCTGGTCTCTCCATGACTTGCGCCATTGGCGCGTACTCCGCCTTGCCAATGCAATTTGGTAAACTCCTGTTGGCTGCACTGGCTGTTGTTCTAGAAAATGAGAGCTACAACCTTTTGATTGGTACCCAGTTCCTTTGGGAATATAATGGGATCATCAACCTAAAGGATGGTTATCTTTCTATCCTGGGGTACAAAGTCCCTCTGATCTTTGAGGAGCCAATCAAAGTTCCTGGTAAACGTTTGAAGACATGTACACTGGAGTACCCCACTGGGGTTTTCACCCTAAAATACCAAACCCATTCCACCAACATGAAATGTCCTCCCATGGCTTGTCCTGCAACTGAGGGAATTCCTCTCATGGCCACGTCTGCTGTCACCATCCCTCCAGGTTCTCAGGCCATCATAGACTCCCAGATATCATATGAACTACCTGAACAGACTTTCTTAGAGCTGTACTCCCCTCCTTTGCTGGGGCGTAACAAGCCTTACCTTTGTCCTGGAATTCTGGACGTCTCCCACAAGGATCCTGTTCAATTACTAGTTGCCAACCTTACTGCGCTTCCTATGACCGTATCCAGAGGACAGGTTGTTGGTTACAGAAAGTTGTTAAATGCCCCTGAAGTCTTGTCCCTTCACCCTTTTGGAACGTTTCAAGACTTTAACCTACCCAAAGACAAGCCTCAAGTCCTATCTCTGTTCACTGCCCAAGACTTCCCTCAGTTGTCCCCAGTTCAACAGAAAGAGGTGCTTGATTTGCTAGACCAATTCTCAGACATCTTTGCTAAAGATAGCACTGATTATGGGCTGGCTAAAGGTGTGATTCATCAGATTGACACAGGAGATGCTCCCCCCCTTTTGTGCCAAGCCATATTGCTGCAGCCAAGTGGAAGATGTGCAGGTTTCTAAGGAGCTCAAACAACTGCTGGACACTGGACTGTTAGCTCCCTCTCAAAGTCCCTGGGCTTCTCCTCTGCTCATCTTAAAGAAAAAGGATGGGGGCCATTGGATTGTGATGGACTATCAAAGGTTGAATTCTCTAACCAAGAAAGATTCCTACCCCTTACCGGCATTTGATGACGCTCTTTGACGCCTTGGGGGCTCTAAGTTTTTCTCTGCCATGGATTTGGCGTCTGGTTACTGGCAAGTTGACCTCTCTCCTGAAGACCGTCAGAAGGCTGCGCTCATCACATCAGAAGGATTGTTTGAACCTACCTGCATGCTGCAAGGGCTCTGTAATGCCCCGGCCACTTTCCAGAGGGCCATGGATTCCATCCTGCGTGACTTGAAGTTGTTGTGTGTCTTGGTCTATCTAGATGATATAACAGTCTTCAGCGCAACTTTCACTGATCACCTAGCCCATCTTAAAGAGGTGTTCATAAAGATCCAAGAAGCTGGCCTCAAGCTAAAGCCCTCTAAGTGTGCTTTCTTCAAAGAACGCCTTGAATTCCTGGGCCATGAAGTAACCCAAACGGGGATTTGCCCAATGACCAAGAAGGTTGAAGCCATTGACAAAATGCTTCCGCCAACCAACCTACAAGAAGTACAGGTCTTTCTGGGCATGATGGGCTACTATAGGCAATTCATTCCTGATTTTGCTGATACTAGTGAACCCCTGGTCCAACTGTTGTGTAATGTTCCTTTCAAATGGACCGCCAGCCAACAACAAGCCTTTGAGACTCTAAAGCAGAAACTCAAAGAAGCGCCCATTTTAGTGTACCCCAATTACAATAAGGAATTCATCCTATATACTGATGCTAGTGACCTTGCTATTGGGGCTATCTTGGCTCAGCTCAACAATGAAGGTGTGGACCACCCTGTAGCCTATACTTCCTGTGTGCTAAATAAGCATGAAAAGAATTATAGTGTTACAGAGAAGGAGTGCCTTGCTGTGCTGCATGCAGTCAAACAATTCTGCCACTATGTGTATGGTACCCATTTCACTGTCGTCACTGACCACGCTTTGCTCAAATGGTTACAACAACTTAAGGAGCCTGAAGGACGCTTGGCCAGATGGGCCCTCTGCCTGCAAGGTTATGACTTCACGGTGCTCCATTGCCCCAGGATTCAACATCAGAACGCTGATGGGTTGTCCCGAATGCCCATCCTTGCCCTGCATCCTGCTGAGGCAGACCGCCTGTACGAGCTAATTGGCTACCCTTCTTCCTGGGAAAGTGAGACAGAAGAGATTTGACTTGCCCTGGCCAAATTGTCTGAAGACACCCTCATACGCAATAACCAACTCTTCAAGAAGGTGCGGGGTCAATACCTGCCATATGTGCGCCCCAGTCTTTGCCTCTCCTTGGTGTCGCAAGCTCATAAAGAAACTGGCCATGGAGGCATTGCCAAGACCTTTGACTGGCTTCAGAAGAATTACTTCTGGGAGAATCTTTGCCTGTTGATCCCAGATGTCATAGCTAGTTGCCATGACTGCCAACTCCAGAGGCCCCGAGCTGCCTCTCACAAATTCAAATTGGTTCCCCCTCAACACGCTTTTCATACAGTTAGCATTGATGCTGTAGGCCCTCTCCCCCGTTCACGCTCTGGATGCCGCTTTATCCTGATTGCCGTTGACCACTTCAGCAAGTGGGTAGAAGCTCGCCCTACTAAAGACATCACTGCTAAGACTACTGCTGCCTTCCTACTGCAGGATGTTTTCTACTGCCATGGCTGCCCTCAAGTGCTGTTATCAGACAATGGGACCAACTTCAATGCCAAACTTGTAACCTCTGTTGTTGAAGCTCTAGGAACTCACCAGTCTTTCTCTGCCCCCTATAATCCTTCCACTAATGGGGCAGTTGAGCGTGCCAACTTGACACTAGTTTCTATCATGAGAAAACTCACCTACTCTGACGCTGCCAATTGGGATCTATACTTACCAGCTGCTCTCTTTGCCTATTGTCTGAGCAGGCATTGGATCACAGGGTATTCCCCCTTTGCCATGTTGTATGGGCGTGAAGCCACCACTCTGTTGCTCTTGGGGGTTCCCCTACTCTCCTCTGATAAGGCCATGAACCCTGACAACCACATCAAAGACTTAGTCAACCGCATCATTGATATACAGGCCACTGCCTACACTTCCGCATATAAGGCTAAGGTGCTCAAGCTCTCTCCTGACAACGCTGGGCACTCCCCCTTGCCTGAGTTTGATGTTGGTGACCATGTTTTGTACTACCAACACTGTGTGGGTGGGCGCGCGCATAAGCTGGACTCCCTGTGGATTGGTCCTTTAGAGGTGACTTTCAAACAAGGATCTGAGTACACTATAAAGCTCCTTTCCAGTGGTTGTCCTTTGGCTTGCGTACACGCCAAGTTCCTCTGCAAGTATCACCCCCCTAAGGCCAATCTAGAGGGGGGCAATGTTGTGAATAACGGCATTCACCATGTTTTGATTTTGCCTTTGGTGGGCCATTTCAAAGACGAATCTCTTGCTTTTGCTTTTGACTCTTGAAATGAATTGGTTTCTGCATCAGGAAATATGACTGTTTGGTTTCCTGACTCTGCACAACTCACTTGCTCCACTCATGCTTGTGGCAAGTGATCCTACTGTCCTGGTAGTGTTTTGTGGTATTCCTAACCACTATATAATCCATTTCCTATTCTACCAATAAAATTAAGTTCTATTCACATTTTTGTCTTTGTGTCTTCTGTACTTCCGCGCCTCTCTCTAGCCACGCCTAGTAGAGATTATTCATCCAGGGCCGCAAGGTAAACAGATCTGCCTTCCCTGTCATCTAACCAAGACTTAGTACAAATCCAATCCTAAGGTTAGGATTCCCTGTTGTGTATCTGTGCCGCGCCTCAGAACACAACATGATGCCTCAGACTTTGCCTTGGGGGTGTTATTTAAGGAGGGGCATGATAGTAAGCTTCACCCTGTAGCTTACTACTCCAGGAAGTTCACTGCACCAGAACTGAACTACCCAATATATGAAAAAGAGAAAGTGACAATTATCCAATCCCTGAAACATTGGAGAAGATACCTTTATGACGCTGCCCATCCAGTGAAAATCATGACAGACCACAAGAATATGACTTACTTCTTCAAACCACAACAACTTAACCAACATCAGGCCAGATGGGCACTATTCCTAGCCAACTACAACCTGAAGATCAATTACAAACCTGGGAAGATAAAAATTGTACCCAACGCCTTGAGTCAAAGAGCTGATTTCTTCCCCAGTTCCAAAGAGATAGAGGAGTTCAGCACCCAATCACTATTATCTCCACACATTCTGGAACCCATGCTCTTATTACTAGGCCTGGCTAGTAGGAAAGAATAAATCCAACATGCTCAGACCCTGGACAAGCACTGTATTACCGTCATGAAAGACTTAGCTGAGAACATTGACAGCAAATATTACAGAGCAGGTTATTCACTACACGGAAGATTCCTAAAACTAAATGGACAAACCTGCATACCTGAGGGTTCACTGAGATAGAAGATTCTGAAGGAGCACCACAACTCCCCCATGGCTGGACACCTGGGCCGCACCAAGACCTTAAAGGGTATCCAAAGAGCATACTTGTGGCCAAGAATGAAGCTGGAGATAGAGACATACATTAATGGTTGTGAAACATGTGGCCGCTCTAAACCCAAGCAAGAAAAACCTGAAGGCTTGCTCCAACCCCTCCAAATTGCAGTAGGCCCTTGGAAGTCAGTATCTATGGACTATATAGTAGAGCTCCCAGAGTCAAAAGGCTACAACGACATACTTGTGATTGTTGACAGATTCACAAAGATGGGTTACTTTATTCCTACCACCACTCACGTGACAGCCAAGGAGACTGCCACCCTCTTTAGGGACCACATTTTCATGAATCATGGCTTACCCAAGGAAGTTATCTCTGGCTGTGGCCCCCAGTTTACATGCAAGCTCTGGGCCCAAATCTTACAAGACCTGGGAATCAAGAGATCACTATCCACAGAGTACCACCCCCAAAGTGACAGACAAACTGAAAGAGTTAACCAAGTATTGGAACAGTACCTCTGATGCTACATTAATGCAGAACAAGACAACTGGACTGCACACTTACTCATGGCGCAATTTGCATAATATAATCAAGACCACAGTTCTACAGTAATGTCTCCATTTAAGACCAACTACGGATTTGACCCTACTTGGGACCACCTCCCCACAGAAGAGTCCAGCAACCCCAAAGGACAAGATTGGGTGGCTACCATCCATACCACCCAAGAAGAGTGTGCTCAAACCTGAAGCAAGCCGTACAGACCTACAAAGACTTTGCCAACAAGAGGAGAAGCCCTGGACCATTGATAGAAGTTGGGGACATGGCTTATCTCAGCGCCAAGAATATCAAGACTACAGCACCATGTGCAAGCCTCAGCCCTAGGAAAACTGGACCATACAAAGTTTTGCAACACATAGGAGAAGTAGCTTACAGATTAGAGCTCCCGTCTAACTGGAAGATCCATGACATCTTTCACCGATCACTATTGTCCAAGAAGAAAGGTACCTCACACCCTCATCAAGTTGTTTGCACTGCCCCTCCCCCGCTCAAAGTAGGAAGCTTTCTAGAGCATGAAGTTGAACAGATTCTAGACCACAAGATGAGATATCAACAACTACACTACTTGATCAAATGGAAAGGTTACCCACCCAAAGAGAATACCTGGAAACCTGAAGATAACCTTGCCAATGCTAGTGTTCTCCTGACTATATACAAGACTGGACATCCAGAGTTAAGCTATAAAAGATCAACTATGATGGGGGATGATGTCAGGGCCCAGAATGAGCCAGACAAAACCCTATGTTACATAGGTTCAACACCCGCAATTGAGTGATTGTGCAACCAATCAATTGTGTTGTCAATTACGCAGATTTACCCAAAGAAAACTTTAAGTCTAAGTGGGGAATCAAACCCTGGTCAATGCCAAGCCTGGGGGCAATTGGAAACCGTCTGAAAGCCATTTGAAAAAGATTTTAATTGGCCTACACCCTCTGAAACCCAGAATTGGGGACTTGGGTTGCCAAATGGCCCAAAATTCCCCTACCAGCTTCCCCAGGGCAAAAATAATGAAAGGATACATCTAACTGACAAATCAGGAGTCACCAATGGGGCCCAGCTTGAGAACAACCCATTGAAAACCAATAAGAAGTTGCCAGTAAGTCCAATTGCAGTTTCCCAGCAGGATATAGCTGGGAACACTGGCATCCCCTTTCTTTGTTGACATCTTCATCTAATAAAATTTGTTGGTTAATGCACACTGAGAATTTATACTTTGCAGGGGTTTATTACATTATTACAAACTTTATACTGCTGGTGCTTTCAAACAGAGAGTACCTCCAGTACCAACGCCAGCGCTGGGAAACAGAGCAACTTCTAGCTGCTTCCAACCAACCACCACCAGCCCTTACCCCATCTCCTAGAGTGCTGGACCAAGAATTAATTCCTGCTCCTGCACCGCGCCCTCCTTTCCTGGTGTTTCTCTGCTCCAACCTCTTGCCCAGCCAAGCCTGACCATGAGCGCCGCCACAGGAGAACTTCCTCTCATTCCTTCTGCTTCATTGTATGACTATAGTAAGCTTGGATTAGCCTATTTGACCATGCTGGGGCTCACTGAGCAAGTGATACTCCACATGGGAGTGTGGCGTCCTTGGGCTACTGCTGCCAATTATGTGGCGTGGATGGCCCCTGTCATCTACTGGACCTTCCAGGCTTGACACTTCCCCTTGACTGAAGGTTCCCCTGGGAGTCCCCCAGGCCATGACAAATCATGACAGAACTTAGAACCTTCAAAATGACTGGGAAAATCAAGGAGTACATTGCAGCGTATTAAGACCTATGTGACCTAGCTCCCACCACCATTAACTTTGACTGAGCCAGACCACAATTGGACTTCTACAATGGCCTTCTTACCTGCATTAGACGTCAGTTTGACATGAACCGCTGCAAGAACCTCAAGGACACATTCTTGGAGGGAAAGCACGTGGCGCAAAAGTCTGATAGCCTACATGCAACAAACAAACAAAAAGAGAGCCCTACAGCAAAAAAGGACCCTCAACCCAACAAACAGAACAACTGAGCTAATAATACCCATCCTCAAAACAGGAATTGTACTGCTCAAGCTAATCATGCAAGCACTGGAGATACCAACATGGAGGGAAAAGCTCAGGGGAGTGCTTAGGTAAGCCATCCTTCCCAACTTTAAAAGTCTTGTACAGGGACCAAGATATGAACTCAATCACCATGTTCTAAGTACCCTCCAGCAATCCTCTACTGTTTGCTGCCCAAACCAGAAATAAACTCTTCACTTATCCTTTCTGTTTTTGCAGGTATAAAGGCACAGCATTGTTTGACACTGGAGCAGACCAATCTCTTGTTGACAAGAAATTTTCCAACCTCATGAAACCACCCACGGTCCAAAGCCACATCAAAAGAGTCATTATGGCAGACAATAGAAGCACCAGTCACCAAAGAAGCAAACCCTTTCTGTACTCAAATTGGAGACGTACAAACTACGCTCAGTGGCCCTATCATATCAATCCCCAAATATGATGTTTTACTTGGCCTAGACTGGATCAGAAAGACCAAACCTCATATTGACTGGGATAGCACTACCCTCACCATACAACAAGGTGAGGTACACCACCATGTCTATCCAACTCATCTCAACACACTTATGAGAGACCATGTGTTTGTGAAAATCATGGAAACAGAAGAGGAAACTGACCCTAGAAAAATCAATTGGAGCACCTTTACATATGAGGTTATGCACTTTGAAAATATGAAAAGCAGACATGAGAAAGACTACATCCAAGATCAGCTGGTAAGTGAATTCCCTTCCGTTTTCCAAGAAGCCCTCACAGGCTTACCACCCAACTGTGGCATACAACATGAAATCAATCTCAAAATAAGTGTACCAAAAGCACGTCCTATCTATTGCCTCATACCCCAAGAAGACAATACACTGAAAGCTTATCTTGATAAACCCTTGAGAAAGGACTCATACAACCTTCAAAGTCATCTTTTGGTGCTGCTGTCTTCTTTGTAGCAAAGAAAGACAGAGGACTCTGCCTTGTCACAGACTAAAGAGCGCTCAACAAGGTCACAATTAAGAACAGGTATCCCCTGCCACTGATAAATGACCATTTTGACACCCTGGGTGGGTCCCAAATCTTCACAAAAATTGATTTGACAGCAGGATATCACCAAATTTGCGTGAAACCTGAAGACATTCCAAAGACTGCATTTTGAACTAAATATGGATCCTTTGAATGTGTTGTTCTCAATTTTGGCATGACAAACACTCCCAGTACCTTTGTAACCTTTATGAATTAAGTATTCAAGGAACACATTGGGAAAAGGGCAATCATCTACCTAGACGACATCATCATCTATAGCCCCAGCCTGCAATAACACTGGGAAGATGTCCGAGCAGTCCTCCATACCCTGCAAGAAAACCAACTAATTTCCAAACCGTCCAAATGCAAGTTCTTCTCAACTGAACTCCAGTTCCTTGGTCATATCATTAGCAAGGATGGTATCAAGCCCAATCCAGAAAAGATACGCGCTATAACAGAGATGCCAGCCCCAAGAAACAAGAGTGAACTCCGCACTTTCCTTGAAATGGTAGCCTATATACGCAGATTCATCCCTGACTGGGGCGCCCTGACAGCCCCCTATCAGCCATCACTGGGAAAACAATCAAGTTTGTCTGGACACCTTTATGAGATCAACATTTCTGCCAGCTAAAAGAGCACATGGTCACTGCCCCCATCTTGCAATATCCAAACCGCAAGGTTATCTATGAGCTAGAAACCAATGCCTCTGATTATGCCATAGGAGGAGTCCTCCGTATTCAAACGGCACAGAAAGACTTCCTCCCTGTAGCGTATTAATCCAGGAAGCTATCAGACGGCAAACAAAGATACCCTATACACAATAAGGAGTTGATTGCCATCATACACTGCCTCACTAAATGGCAATTTACCTAGAAGGAGCCCAGACGTTCAAAGTACTCACCAACCACAAGTTGTTGATATTCTTTAAAACACAACAACACCTGTCAAGAAGACAAGCTGGGTGGATGAGTCTCATACAGAGATATCCCATGCAAATTGAATACAAACCAGGCAGAGAGATGCTTACTGCAGATGCCCTATCAAGACTATACAATAAACACATCCTCTGCACTGATGGTGACCTTGACTGACCCATGTTAATCATGGGGAATCTCCAGGAAGGTTTCCCACCTGGCACACCAATGGACATCCAAGAGAAAGTCCTCAAGAACAAAAATCTGTTCAAAAACGTATATGGTACCCTCCACCAAATCCTTTCAAATGGTGACACAGTACTCTACTTTCTGTCAACACAAAAGATTGACACAATCCTCCGTTATCACAGAGATTTGGGACAGAACCATAGCAGGAACTTTTAAAAATACTTCAAAAAACACTAGATGCAGCCCAACATACTGGAAAATATCAAGGAAGTACTAGACCAATGCAAAGTCTTTGAAAAGTACGCCCACTCCAAGGCATCTCCCAAGTCAGTTATACCAGTGTCAATCACAAACTTGTTCAAAGTGCGGTCATTGGACATTGTGGGACCAATGCTGGGCAATAATAAATGCAGCAATCAATATTCACAGCTATTGACTATGCAACTAGATTGCCTATAGCACAAGCTTCAAAAGAGCAAAAAGGAAATAATATAAGACGGTTTATTAGCAAGGAAATTATAACTAAATTTGGCAAACCTGAACTCCTGATTAAAGACAAAGGAACTGAAATTAAAGCCATTGACACCAATATTTACCTTGCCAAGAATGGAATAAAACACATCATAGCCAGCCCCTAATACCTGCAAGAAAATGGAAGAGTTGAAAGATTAAATGGCTCCCTAGTAGAAGCCATCATTAAGTTATCTGCCAACAATCCAAAAGCCTGGGTTGACATACTGCCAACAGCACCCATGGTATGCAGAACTTGAGCCAATTGCAATACAGGAAAAAGCCCATATGAACTTGTCTATTGGCATAACCCTGCCATTGTTAGTACTACCTCAGGACCACAATTACCTCTGCGTAAGAAAGTGACAGACGGCAGTGATCCTGATCTACAGCGCGCCAGGAAGGACCAAGAGGACAGGGAAAAGGAAAGGTTTGAGAGAGAAGCATTCCCATTATAACATGAACACTTCCAAGTCAGGGAAAAGATCTGGGTTATAACCACATCATGCACAAGTTAGATCCAGGATTATTAGGACCAGGCATTGTCATGGAAGTCAAGTAAAACAACACCTACCTCATCAAAGGCATTGTCGCTTGAACAGAGCTCAAACACATGCATCATGACTGCCTCTTCCTATGCAAAGCAAAAACAGCCCAACATAATCCCTGACTTCCGGTACCCAAAGCAAAACTGGATCAATACCAAGCCTGTATCCCAGACACTCTCAAGAAAATCCCTAAGGCTCCACCTTCCATCACCCCAGTGGGAGATGTTGCAACTTCTTTGATTAATCCCTCTCATGGAATTAATGCCCCAATTAGTTCACCAAATGAGTCATCAAATGGCTCACTAACTAACCATTAAGTTGGTGGCACTACTATCATTTGGCTGTCTATTATGGGGATCAAACAATCCAGATCCTAAGCGGAACACAACTTCAATAAGCCTCATGAATAAAGAGGAACATTACTCAGATAATCCTCATGACTTCCATGATGTACATGGACAATATTTGGCTTTCCATGATACTATATATATTCCTATATTCATATTCCAATAAAGTATCATTCTCTTCTTAAATTTCCCATTTATCTTGTTTATTATAATTACAAGAAGTATATAAACAACAGTTCTCAACTTCAAGAAATATTATGACAGAAAGAGAATTCATGGTGACAACATCCAGCCTGGCAACTATATGCTTCTCTCCACCAAGGACCTCTGGTCATCATTGCTTCCTACAAATTCCACCCCTGTTATATTGGTCCCTTCTTGGTTTTGGAGAAAATTGGGAATTCAGCCTTTTGACTCACAATTACTGATCACTATTGCATACACAACATTTTCCACTGTTTGCTCCTACTGAAGCTAAGACACTTGCCTCTGCCACACCAAGCAAAAACTTCACCACCTCTCCTCCAAATCCAAGGACATGCTGAATAAAAGGTACAAGATATTATATCTCACCACATCCTCCAAGATGGCACTGAATAACTCATAATTTTTAAAGGCTACAATATTGAAGAGTTTATTTGGGAACCTGAAGGAAACTTCACCCACTTTCAACAAATGATCAAGTCCTACCAAGCGCTTCACACTAGCAGCTAGGGGGTACTATGAGGATTTACTTCTTCTCTGCTATTATGAAGTCTATTTCTTACAGTTATAACCTTTCCACATTGTCTCTTTCTTTATGCACTAGCATGATTTACACAATTTTTAAGTTCCCTGGCCATTTCCTACATTTCTTTTTAAACCTGGCCTTTTTACTCTAATTCTTAAGTTAGTAATTACTTTTCAAAGCTTACCATTAATCATTACGTGATTTGAACCCAGAAAGTATAAGCAAATATTAGTAGTAAACATAAAACTTAATTTGTTTCACATCCATTGCAAATTCCCAATTCCTTGGCTTTGGACTAGTTTTACTGCTTACTCCTGCTCTGTCTCTTAAACCAAGGCTTACATAATCCCCTGTCTTTCTTTTACCTTCTCCTTTGGACCTAATCTAACTATTTATAGCTATAATCATTGATTTTTAATATTTTTATGTTATAACTAGGAGTTAGTTGATCCCTAAATCAAGGTTAATGTCGTAACTTTGCTGTTTTAGCAGAGTTACAAGGGGAAAAATATTTGGAAACTAGATAATAATCTTTATTGAGAGATATGTATTATATAGTTACTGTGAATTGTGGATAGTAGGAACATGATAGTGTTGATCACACAGTGGGATGGTGAAGGGGATGGCTTGATCCTTGTAATGAGTCAAGCGCCAAAACAAGATATCCACTGAAGGGGATCAGCTTCTGTTTGTGTTGTTGTATTTGGAAATTTGAGTAAACTTCCTAACTTGGCTTTGAGTTGCTAGATATTTGGATTGCGGGTCACAAATCCAATTACTTGGAACCTTGCTGGCAGGTCAAGCCTGCTGTTTCAACATTAAACAACCTTGGTTAGTGTTCCTAAACCAATAAATTACCTTGATATCAAGCAAGATTACGTAGCTTGAGTTTTTTTTTCTCAACTCCAGGTTGAGATTATTTGATGTGCACCTTTAAAAAGTACTTTTTATATTGTGTGGCTTGTTATTTTATTTTCATAAGTTCATTTTGTTCTTGAATATTATTGGCATCCTAGTTTTTCTTGCACCCTGATACCATTTTTTATATACCATCAATTAAGTAGTTTTTACAATAATACACAAACCTTGATTGTTAACTGTTTTAACCCTCCCATATATGCAGACCAATTCCTTGACCTTGAAGTTAATTTTTAAATCAGTCTTTTATTGTAAAACAGCTCTTCATTTTATGTTCATAGTTTTAATAAAATTTATTAGCCCCTATTTCACTTCTTATAAATTATTATGTACTTTAATCCAATTATTTTTGCAGACTTTACCTACATTTTTATATTTAACCAACTTAAAATTTTAGGTTTAAAGCTTTAGTTTAAAGTCACTTACCAAAGGGCTTCCAACCTTATATAAATAGAAGCCAGGTGACAATCTATGCATACACATCACTTAATTGTGACCTCATTTTGGGGATGTAGAAGTTTGGGATAGTTTTACTTTTTAGAGATTTATGCAATTAAGCTGGAATCTTAATATACATTGTTAATTTGAGATGTGTATTCTAAAACAGTACCAAATTAGGACTTTTATCCTTGAGAGATATTTCATTAGAAATGCATCTGATGACTTCTTCATTCTCAAAGTTCAAAGGCTGATGTCTACCATTGGCAAGTATTGTGGCATTCACACTGTTAATTTCACACATGAGATAGAAGTTTTCTGTAGAACAATGCATCTTTCTTTCATGCAATATCACCATTAATTTTAGAGTATACAAGGGGTGCAGTGAGCTCTTCAACTTTGCTCAAGAGCTCATATGATGTATCAAGTACCCTTTGACATGCACTTTCAACTCCAGGGTCTAGTGTACAAGGCCAATTGACAACTGGGTAAACATTGATGTATAAACAGCCACATTGTTTCTGAGAACTTTAGTATAGATCACTCTGTTATCTGATCTTGAGAGTGGCTTTTTTAATTAATACTAACATATCTAGTTTTAGATGTGGGCTGTGGTTTACTGACTCCAGTATCTTGTAAGGCCTATATCTCAGGATCAATGCTGCTGCTCTCAACTTTGGGTCTATTCCTTCACCTTCCAGGGTGTTCTCTGGGACAGACTGTATCACATTTTCTTGAGGGAGCTAACTGGATTTTATTAGTCTTTTTATTAAAAAATAAAATAAAATAAAATTTATATCTTAATTTATATATAATGTATTTTATTTTTTGGCAATTTTTTATCTTTATTTATCCCTGAACAGCATCATAATTTTTATTGTATCAATTCAAAGTGCATAATATTAAACCAAATCCTGCTCTGGATAATTTCTATTTTATTTAATTGCCTATCTTAAAATAAACATTAAAAAATTGTTTTCATAATTTTTATCAGCATGGATCTTCTTAATTTTTTTTAAATCTATCCTGGTTTACTTATTTTATTTATTTCCTTTTTTAAGTTAAGGAAAATAACTTTTTGAGCTTACTAATGGCTTTCATTTGTGATTTAAGCCTTTTTTGTTGGAGTTGACAATCTGCATTTTTAAAAACAGTAAATTAATTAAAAAAGGTTGTGGATTGGAATAACTCATTTCATATTCCTGGCATCCACCTTCTTTATGACACTGTAATTCTTAGATATCTATTTTCAACATTTTGACATCATTCTGAGACTTTTATAACAAAATTATACTTTAAATTATCAGAACAATTTCACAATATTATAAATAGGTTCCTAAAAATAACAGTGTTAGAAACAAGGTGATACCATATTCCTGTCTGTTAGTTTTGTCCACTTGTAATTTATAGTCATGACTTAAATCTTGTAATACACCTATGAGATCTCACATTATGATTTAATTAAGTAAAAGAATCAAATTAATAGGCATAAAAACCAAAATGCATTTTGGATTAAAAATCATGTATTTTGGATTTGACAATCCTTCTTTTTCCAAGAAGTTTTTAATTCTAAAGTATTGTCATGAATGGAAATTTTCCCAAAATAAATAACAAACTTCAATTGAGGGAATTGAGCTTGGAACCTTTCCCTGACAATTCTGTGGATCCTGTGTACGCCCATGCCAGCCACCTGATTTTTTCTGACTAGCCAATGAGCAAGCAGGAACAAACAAAAATTCAAAACTGATTAATCAAGCAAATTTGCAGGCCAAACTGACTGATAATTTGCAAAGTGCAGAAGAGCATCATAGGCTGGTGATTAATCCAGACCAATCTAGATTGTTGGAGGCATTGAACCAACATACTGTCACTCATGCCATAACTGACAGGCCATCTGGAAAAGGAACTGATGCTCATCATGAAGGTTCAAATTCCAAAGTGAATACAGATGATTGGCTTGAAGTTTGGGCCACCTGGCCATGTAATCCACAGCTAGCCAATGCCCAGGAAGTTACTCCAGAATATGACCAACTCATGGGGCTAAAAGTGACCCAGCTTGTAGCCACTGAGGAACCAGTAATCCAGAGTGATGGGGACACCAGTAAGGATGAGGAAGCTATTAGTGGGTTACCATCATGCCCTCAGGTTGGGGTCATATCAATAAAAGAATTGGAGGGCCAGGAGGTACATTATGAGTCTGGAACTCTCAGGCCAGAAGAAACTGAGCAACTCATCTATCAGGTGACGGCACAGGCAGAACTCAGCATTTTTTAAAGATGATATTTAAACCAAGTGAACACTTGTAAATTATATTACCATTATGAAATAAATAAGATTATGGGACCTTGTTTCTACCATTTTATTCTGCATTTAGTCTGGGTTGTTTTTCATTTCACTATTGCTCCAACAGAAAATCCTGGCCTGACAGCCCACATTCCCAAAGAAGTTCCAGAAACCTGGCCTGAATTTTACTTGTCTGCCAGGAGCTCCCTTTGGCCCAGTAAATTTCTATGGATACTCCCTTAAGCCAGAATACAAGGAGTTTACCTTGGATAACATTATCTGCTTTTATTGCCTGGCCATACAAAGATCCCCAAGAAGAGTTTATCACAAAGGAGCCTGGTACAAGCATCCTGCTGCCTTATTCTGAGAGGAATACAACTATCTTCCTGCCTATCAGATAGATATGAAAGCTCCTCTCATGCCCAAACCTGACCACCTTTCCCCAGCCCTGGACCATCTCCTCCCACTGCCAATCAAGATACAGGCATAGCCTACATTACCTTGGCCAGACTATTTGACAGCATAGTTCCCTCCACTAGACAATGGTCTTTGATAGGCTGCTCACATCTTACCTCATCAAGTTAGCACTCATCCTATGGTGGGTCCTTCCCTCCTCTCAACAAAGTAAGCTAGCAGCTGATACTAAAAGGACTCCAGCTGGGATGTGTATCCTGAAAAGTATAACATATGAACTTTTATCATTATTTTAAGCTACTTTTTAAAAGTTTACAATTTTTGTGTCTCACATAAGCCTACTTATACATGCTAATTAAGACTTTTTCACCCTGATCATTAAACAAATTTTGGTTTGATATATATATTTTTAGTGCTGTCAATTAGCTATGATCATATTTTCTACACTGTTTATGTTAAAAAATTAATGAATTTAATAGCATGTAGTTTATAAATGACATTAATATTTCTAAGAGTTTAAAAATAAATTTGCCTTTTGAAATGTTTGGGAAATTACTTTATTGTTGAGACATGTTTAATTGTCCTGCTTTGAAAATTTTCCCTCAGGAATCATTTTGGAAATAATCAGAGGTAAGGTTCTATAATTTTTATACAGGTATAATATTACATCAGGTTTAATCCTTGGCTTAGAAAAAAGCCTTTTCAGTACTGCTTAGACTACATAGTACTACCATGATGCAGTATTAAGCTGTAAAAATATCTCCTTTTTCTATAAATATATAAATTCTTTTTGATTTCCCCTTTTATTGCACAATATAAATTATCCAGAAGTATATTTACAACAGCATCTTCAGTATAAGACTTCATTTATTGAGGTTTATGGTTCTTTATGTTTCAATTCTTAGATCATGTTGGTTGTTTTTATGTGTTGTGTATCACTTTAGGCATAGATAGAGAATACAGAAGAGAGATCATAGCCTTAAAATTCATATTTTTCTAAGCCTTTTTTATTATTTGGGGACTATTAATGAATATCTTGAGACCCTGGGACTCTGGGATAAGAATTAGTCTTTTTTAGGTGAGTCTAGGAAGGGCTCTTGAAAGTACAATAAAACATATACATAAAAGATAGTGAAAATGACCTTTATTTTATTAAATATAAAAAATTATAGTTTTTAGAGATCCACAAAATACTAGATATATAATATAATTAGTTATCACTGTTATAAGTGAAAAGAAAATCATTGTGGGTACCAAGGAGGGGTGAAGTTGGGTTCAATAATTTTCATATAACATTGGGTCTTTGAGGCACATTAGGGAAATCAAGGGTGTCTTATAATTCATTAATATTTTAATCCAGACCAGTTAAAAATGATAAATTCTGAATGTGCCCATTCACTGCATTATTTAAATTTAAAGATGGATATAACTTATAGTTAAGTACTTTCAAAATCTGTACTGGGCTTACAGTTAGATTAAATAAAAAAATTTCTATTTAAATGTTATGAGAAAATGGTGACTATTGTCAGGAAGCCAGTCATAGGTAGAGGCATTGAGCGGCTTGGGGTGAGGTGCGGCCAAGCCGGCGGGTAAGGCCCACCATATAATGGGTGCTAACTTGATAATGTAAGATACAGATCACCCAAGAAAGGACCAGGGTCCAGAGTTGAGGACCACAGAATCCACCAATCCTGTCAAAGTAATGTAGAGTACTCCAAAAATTTGGGTAGAGGTGGTATTGTCTGCAGCAGTGGGTTCCAGTAGGTGGTCTGGTCTTGGGGTTAATGGCGGAGTCATGGGAACAAAGTACACTGGTAGATAGTTGTATTTGTCCTTGAGCAATAAGAGTGGTATCTTGATCCTCTTTCCTTTGCATCATATGTACTTGGTACTTCTAGTCCTTGCCAATGGGTTGGCAATGAGAATGGTTTCCAAGTTATACTCCAAATAGGCCGGGCTGGGTGGGTATTCAGTAAAGTGTACAGGTCCAAAGGGGGCTCCCGGGGACAGTATAATGCCTGGGGTGGTTCAGCAGGTTGATCTCTGGAGGGGGTGGCGGCCTGGTTGTCTACTTGGCCGGAATTAAGATGGAAGATCACTAAGACTAGATAGGGTAGAATTTGTTCAAACCAAAGGTTCATAAACTTTATTATCAAAAATTACAATGTGGTCATTCCCACACTGCCAGCGTTTTTATACCATGTGAATTTGCTTCTTTGCCTTTCACAGGCTTTGGGTCCATGGGCAGTTCACTGGTAGGGCATGGATCTTGGTTTGGGGTCTGGAGGGCATCAGGTCCTGGTTGGGAACACTCTGGCAAACATGAATACTTAATTTTGCTGCTTTGGTTCACCATGTCACCTGAGTGGCCTAATTGCATTCCCCTTTCTGGACTAGGGACCGGCTGCAGTAGGTGCTTATTGGCAGGGCTAATAGTGGGTCTTGTCAAAGCCATGGCTTCTGCATAGGCATGGGTCTTCAGTGGCGCCGGTTTGGCAGGTCTTGGCTGGATTGGCTCTGGGGAACAGAAGTGGCAATGTTTTGTTTTGCCGCTGTTGTTCACCACGTCACCTGAGATGGCCAATTGCAATACTTTTTTTGGGCTGGCAACTGGCAACAGCTGGTGTTTGTTGGCAGGGCTAGTGGTGGGTCTTTTCCCAGCCTCCTTTAGGCAGACCACATCACCTGCGTAGGCATGGGTCTTCAGTGGCGCCGGTTTAGTGGCAATCTGGTAACCATTCAGGGAATCTTCAGTATTAGACTGGCAGGCCGCAGAGTAATTCAACAATTCAAGTCTGTGACTTATTGGATTGGCGGATCCTGGACTGTCCTGGGGGGTTTGATTTGCCTTCAGGGGGATGGGGTTCAACTCTTGGGTTTTCAATACAAGTATTGAAATGTCATTCATGACAACTATTTAATTCAAATTATTGTTGTGCAAATACATTGCCAAGATTTTTGGGTTTTGAGGTTTTATTGGGCTTATTTGTAGGATGTACAGACATAAGGACTGTGTTGATAGGCAGATCTGTGTGACAACATATGCACTTCCTATTTGTGTGGTGGATATAGATGAGGTTCTTTCTGGAGACAATTGGGTATAAAGCTCTCAGTATTGAATGGGACACTGGCTTTGTCAAAGTGATGGATGATCCTGGGGTACTATCACTATGATCTTGATAGTATTTAACACTACTGTACCTTGACTACAGTAATTTGAATGGTTGTAAATTGACTGCCCACTAAATAGATTTGGAAGGTCTTCTTATAGTGTTTTGTCCTGTGACCAGATTTTTTTCTGGTTGCTGTTAACTTTTTCTAACTAGCCTATCAGCCCCAGGCCACTAGCTTCAGCCCCCAGAGTTAAGATTCCAAACCTTTCCAGGGGTTGGGAATGACATAATTCTCCTGCTGCTTGCATCTTTGTCTGCAGGACATGCTTCTGTGTTTGCATGTGTGACCATATTTTTGATTGACTAAGCTCTTCATAGAGCTTCAGGACCCAGAAGTGTTGGGCATGCTTCCATATGTTTTCTTAGTCAATTATGTTGATTAGCTGGAGCCACTTAGGTGATATTCAATTAGCTTAGCAAAGGAACTTGAATACAATTTGGGCTGTGGTGTGTCTACTTATTCAGTGGTTGCTGATCCAGAATGCCCCAAGTAATTCCATTTTTGGGAAATCTAGGCTCTGAATCAACCTTCTTTCAACTAATTAGCCCACTTTTTTAACTTGATCATTATGTTCCAATGATTTAATGTTAAGAATAGAGGATTCTATCCTGGCTGTATCCCATTCTATTTTCTAAATGGCCAGTGTGACAAGTAGATAGATCAGTCAACCCTAATTAAATCAGGATTTCCTGAAATCCATGTGATCTATAATTTCAATGATAGTAATAGCAAAGAAATTATACTCAGTATCCACAAATTTATAAAAAATAAATAGTTTTTTATAAAGACCACTCTAAATGATAAAAAGGCAGGGTTATTCATTGTTAAGGCTTAAAAAATAGATTGTAGAGCTTAAATCCAGTGTGACTGTTTAATCTTCTAAAAGTTAAATTTGGCAAATATGTAGGGATGATTTGATTAATCCCACCTTAAAAAATTATATCTGTGTGTTGTGAGCTTTTTTATAAAATTTATCTCAACCTGAACATTTATCACATTTATAATTCTTCAATATATCAGACATAAGCTTTAATGCCCCTGCTATTACTTATAAAAGATTGGTAAGTCATTTTGCCCTGTAATGTTGGTTTTCTTTGCTTTGGGTCACTGGAACCAGATTATTTTGGTTGGATATGAAAAAAGATTTTAATCTTGAAACCATACATTCATTTTTGAGCATCCATATTTGAATTCTTAAATTGATTCTATTTTTATAGCATTATGCTAAAATTCTGGGGAGAATAAAGAGAACTAGTAAAATAAAATTTGACTAAAGTATTTGACATCACCCATAGATTATAGTAGCCAGGACTATAGCAATATTAACCAAAATACAAAGATACCTTATATCCTATGAATTAAATCTATGGGCTTATAAGTAAACAAATACATCAGATGATTTTGGCTTTTTATTAAATTGAAAGCATTTGCTTTAGAGTTAAACTCAAACAAAGGTACCATTGAGGTATTTTGTCTATATTTCCTACTTAAATAATGACATAGATTATATGCTAGATGTTGTGAATGATAACATCCACACTGTTTTGATTTTTCCTATGGTGGGATCAAATTTTGAAAGCAAACTCAGGTTTCTTGGTTTTTCTTTTACTTTCTAAAATTGGGATAGCTCATTAAAATGATTTGAAACCATTTCCTATCTTTCCTTGTGCCACTATGATGTGCAACTCATGTGTGCAGATGGTAATTGATCCCTCTGACTATGTAATATTTTTTGGTTACTCAAAACATTATAAATTTCATTGTAGGTTTAAAATTAAGCCTAAACTCAATTCAAAATCTTTTTTTTGTGTTTTCTGTTTTTGGTGTACCCTCCCTAGCCCCAAATGGAGGATTATCCTGATTATTCTGTTTTCTCAGGTCCTTAAGGTAAATCCCTGATATATTCCTGAAGACTAACCTCCTGGCTTGGTACAACCCCAATCCTAAAGTAAAAATTTCTCTGTTGTGTCTCTTGGTTGTGCCCAAGGCAGCACACAACACTCAGGGGGGTTTGGTCTTGAGTTCCTTGCTGGTCACTCTAATAAATTTTAATATGGACATGGAAAGACTTTAGTATATCAAATAATTAAAGAATTAAAACAACAAATACTGCTGCATTGCCTGAACCAGCCAAAGCTTAGTTCAAACTAAAGACTTGGGCAACCAGGCCATTCAGATAGATGAATCAACCATCAATCTTGCTCCTGGCCCAGGTTGAACCACTGTTCTTGAGGGAAAATATAGCCATTATTTTCTATTGCTGGCAATAGTAAATATCAGAAGGAGCTTTCACATATGCAGCTTATAAGTATACCTATCCCAACAGCCATCTTATCCTAGAGCTTATGGGCCATCAGATGTACTGCTACCATAATGGCATCTACAAGATTTCACTAACAATTAAGCCCCAGGATAACTGCTCTAAGATAAATGGCTGTAAGATCTATTGTTGCAAGGCAGATCTGATTATATTGAGCAGAGAGTGTTTTCAACTACTTCATGCTAATAGCAGCCAGCCCCCAGTCTACTGGCCCTGCAGTGTGGCCCAGGAGGACACCTGGATTTGCTCATAAGAAGAGCAGTTGTTGTAAGCTGCTTCCCTGTAAACTTGAATGATGTCGTAGGCCAATTAATCTTAGTGTAGTGTACCACATTACAGCTACCTTGTACAAACTATCTTAGACTAGGCCATTTACTGTGCTTCCCTGATGCCGCTCTAGTCTCTTTCTTAGAAGAATATGTAGGCTTTCTGAAATAATGTGGGAAGATGGACCAGGTCATGTTGCCATATCTTTTATGAATAAAGGTGGATATTGCTTATTCCTTCTTCCTTTGAGCTTACTGATAAGTATTGTCATTTATCCCTATTTTTTCCACAATCTATTATATCAGGAGTTGGAAAAAAGATGAGAAATACAACCATACATTACAATTTCCTATATACAAGTATAGATGTTAACTGAACCTTTACCCCCAGATGTATGAAAGAGCATCCCACTACCTGCAGGTCCAGTCAGATTTCTATCATCTGTAGATTGTAAGGGCAAATATCTAATGCCAAGCTCACAGGTTCTTCCTGTGCATCCCTGATGTTATAACACATAGGCTTCCATCTTGTCCAACAACATAATAACATGGTCCACAGCTTTCTGAAGAGCTACTTAACCCTCCCCTAAAAAAATTGGAAATTTAGTGTAGATCTGCCTTTGCCTAGCTACCTGACCTTAGTAAGGATTTGGGCAGCTGGACTGAAAACCTTTGAACCAAACTGCTGCTGTTTGCCTGGCTTAGGCAAGCCCTGGTGAACTTTGGCTGGTTGTAGCCTATGCAAAGTATAATTGGAAATTCTACCTGGGTTGCATATATATTTGATCAACTGATCTTGCATGCATAATGAATCCTATAACTTCCATCATGAAAGATGGTGAACCCTTTCTTACATGGAGGATAAGGTGATGGAGTATAAACTTTGAACCAGCCAAAGGTGATCATTGGTACCCTTGGAGCTACTCCCTGCCTTAAGTCCCTTGCTAGGAGTGCATACTAGCAGCTTGGTTTAAGTTGAAATTCTCATTAGAAAATTAAAAATATAGATGTGCTAGCGCCATCCCATCCATCCTTTAATTTTTGATGAAGAGCCACTTTTGGGGAAGCTTCAAATATGGAATTAAAAGGAAGAGAAGAAGTATGTTTTATTGGATAATACTTTAGACTTATACTATAAATTCAGAACCTAAGCATGAAAATGTGGGATTTTCATATCCTTGGTCCAAATTTCAAATCACATTTGCAGGCAACTCAACTGAGTGAAAATAAAATATTTAATAAAATCAACTATTTAATCTGACTTTTTGATTTATTTAAATTAGCAAATTTTTGAATCCCTTGAGCAGATAACTCAACTAACTAAAGACAAAACACAACAAGAAAATGCAGGATTCTAATGTACAATTCAAGATTTCCTGTATTTCAAACAAATCATAGACATCATGGAAAACTTAACAAATCTGAAATTGTGGGATTGTAAAATCCAAGAACCAAGTTTCAAATCATAATTGCAAGGAATTTGAAATAAGTATAATTTATGGGTGTCTCAAAAAGGATGCCAAAGGATCTAGAGTGGATTTTTGCCAATTCTTTTAGGAATCATAGACATTCTCAAAAATCACCCTATTCCATTTTAGGACAGCTAAAATTTAGATGCTTGATTACAGTAGATTTTAAAAAACGCTAATAATAAAATAGAATTATATATTACAATCTATTTTTACCATGTTGACATTTCCTTGGTGTGTTGATAGTTCATTTGATGTTGATAAGGTGTTTGCATTTAATTGGATGATTTCACCTCCAGTTGCCTTGGCAATAGGAAATCAAGTTGCCTCTGCAACCACAGTTGATCTTGGGGAGGCAACTTGATTTCTTATTGCCAAGGCAAATGAAGGTAAAACTATCAAATTAAATGCAGGCACATTATCAAAAACAAATAAAAAATCACCACAACAATTAAAAAGAAACTTGATAAAAATAGATTGTAATATATAATTCTACTTTATTATTAATGTTTTATAAAATCTACTGTAATCAAGAATCCTTAATAGCAATCTATTAACACATAGTGTAGTAATCCGGTGATGTTTCACTTTGAAGTTTTTCTTTCCCACCTCTCCTTCTTCCTTGAAACTTTTGAAAATTTCAAGTATGAAGGAGAGTGGCTTGTATATCCTTATATGGGTTTGTGGTTGCTATATTAGTGATTTAGAGTGCAGAATGTTGTATAATTTCCATGTTTAGACAATTTACATCTCATTTAATTTTCATGTCTAAACATGGTGTTGCAACCAAGATTCAAACCTTGCCTGCTAACATATCTTACAATACACAGGGGGCGCTCAATGAGTTGCCCCTTGACGTATCTAACGTTATGAATGAATCTGAAGGCAATGTCAAATGGCAGGCACTTCATCCTAATTAGGAGCGTTGCCAATTTGACCTGCTGATCCCCGCACAAGTTATTCCTCAGCTCAAAACCCCTACATGGAACTCCCCACTATGCCACCCCCTTGTGGCCTTGTGGCTTCCCCATTTAGTATATTAATCACAATATCCTACAATAAACAATACCTTATTCTTATTATTCTGTCTTTTCCTATTGGACTGTTGTCTTCCCCAATTCCAAGTACTGGACCCTCATTGGTTCAGTTGCAACAGTGGTAGCAGAAGTAGGTTCTGACCTATTTTAAAAACCAAATTCCCCCAAGAAAGGACAGAGTACGGGCTGCATGGCTACTCCACAACAAGAGACGTTCCTTCCAATCCCCAAGGGGGACATTCCTGAAGGTTATGTCATCTATCAAGATCAGCTAGTGCTTACCAGTGTATAGAATTGGCTCTGCCTTGGGCAGCGTGACGCTAGCGTGACCCTGCCACAGTTGGATCTGTTGCAACGTATGCTCAACCTCCAACTAGAGTCCTTCACTGGCGGTGTCAAAGGAGCTGACATTGTAAGTTAGCTCCAGACCACCAAAACGCGCCTTTGTATCTTTCAGGTTCCTGAGTCCATGTGGGTTGCCACCACATCTGGCCGCCTTACGGGGGCCGCCGCTGTGTGGTTTACCAACTGGGCCAGCCAGGAGTTTGACGTCATCTGGGCAACCTTTCAAGACGCCGCCAAGTCCCAATATAGTGAAACCTTCTCTCCCATTATCTTGGGGACTCCCCTCTTAGCCATCAAGCAGACTGGTTTTGTCCCTGAGTATCTTGCCATGTGGCAACAAGCCCTTGCTGCCACCCCCAAAGCAGTGACCAATGAGAACGCCATGTTGCTCACTCTCATTGTTAATGGATTAAAACCCCATATTTGCAAGTGGGTTCCCGTTGGCCGCTGCACCTCTATTGACAACTACTATAAAGCCATTGTAGAGGCCAGTAACCAGGCTTCAATGGTCTTCTGTCGCAACAACAAGACTCCACCCCAACCACGTACAACATCAGGCAATGGCCATAGTCAAGTAGGCTGCCATCAACCACGTCAGCAGGATAATGGGGCCAAACGCCCCCGCAAGGGGGGAACTCCAGCTAGCGCTAATCAAGGACCAGGGAAAAGCCTGGGGGTTGTAACAATAAGAGGCCTTACAACCCCAACTGACCCGCCCTCTCAGCCCTTGCTTGCAAAGAACTCCTGCAACTACAATCTTCACGAGGTCAAAACCCTAGACGTTTTTCAGGTCCATAGCAACAACCCCGTGTTGCAAGCCACTCATTCTGCAAATAAAGTAACATGCCTGTTCTATCCCTTCTGATTCTGTGGGAACACCCACAAGTTGCTGGTAGATACCAGGGCTGATCACACCATAGTAGATCAGGCGTTTGCTGACTCCCAACAATTAGACCAAGTACCCAGCAGATTCAAAGCAGTACGTGTAGCTGATTCCCGCAGAATTGCCATCACCCACAAGACGGTACCCTTCTCTGTAAGAATGGGGAACGTCCAGGTTAAGCTCTCTGGGCCAATCATGGCAGGCCTCAGCCACAACATAATTGCTGGCCTCAACTGGCTCTGGCATAACTGCCCTTACATTGAATGAGATACCTCTGTCATCACCCTCAATAGAAATGGGGTGGGTTTTCAGATTTAACCCATGGAAATAAACAAGCTACTACATGACACTGTGTTTGTCAGGATAACAGAGACGGGCTCATATGATTTCAAGGGGGGGAGACTAGACTTTAATCAATGTTCAGTCAAAGTTATCTGTGCAGAACCATCTGCAGTCCCTCCCTTGTCAACGTCACACCACCAGCGCTAGCTTCACTCCTTGAGGAGTATAAGGACGTATTCAGTGAAACACTCAAACAACTACCTCCACCCTGGGAGATCCAGCACGCTGTACAACTTCAAGGATTGTTACCAAAATCACAACCATTATACCGTCACACCAAAAGAAGATGAAACCCTCCACCAGCACCTTGTGGACGCGCTTGATAAGGGATTCATTCACCCCTTGCTCTCTCCATACGGAGTGGCGGTCTTCTTTGTAGCTAAGAAGGATGGGTCTCTTTGCCTGGTCACAGACTACCGCGCCCTAAATGAGGTGACAGTTAAAAATAAATACCCCCTGCCGCTGATTGATGACCTGTTTGATACACTTGCAGGCGCAAAGGTCTTTAGCAAGATTGATCTCACTGTGGGGTACAACCAGGTCCGCATTGCGCCAGGGGACAAGGCAAAAACTGCCTTCTGCACACGCTATGGGTTGTTCAAGTGTTGTGTCATGAACTTTGGAATGACTAACGCTCCCTCCACCTTTGCCATGTTGATGAACAAAGCCTTTGAGGAACTGATTGGGAAGTGTGTGGTTGTGTACCTTGACAATATTATTGTCTTCAGTCAAGATCAAACCACACATCTCCAACACCTCTGTGCTGTCCTCAACACCCTTTGGAAAAACCAGCTAAAAGCTAAACCCTCCAAATGTGAGTTCCTCAAGTTGGAGTTACTATTCCTTGGGCACACCATCTCTGCCCAAGGGATAAAGCCCAATCCTGCCAAAATCAAGGCAATCACTAGCATGCCGCCCCCCACTGATGTGGGCCAAGTGCAAACTTTCTTGAGCATGGTTGCCTATGTACGCAAATTCATCCCCAATTGCAGGGAACTAATTGCACCTCTCACCAAGCTCCTCAACACCAAACAGCGCTTCCATTGGACCCCCGCCAGAGATCAAGCCTTCAAGACGTTGAAGCAAAGGCTCACAACAGCACCAGTACTGCAGTTTCCCAAACAAAATTGACAGAGCAAACTTGAGACTGACGCCTCTGACAGGGTCATAGGGGGTGTGCTAAGGGTAGAAACCAACAATGGCGTCTTCCTCCCCGTAGCATATGAGTCCAGGAAGCTCACTGACTTGGAACAACGTTATCCCATCCATGATAAAGAGCTGGAAGCCATTGTACACTGCGTTGAGAAGTGGCGCTGTTACTTGGAAGGTGCAACCTTCCCACCCCGCGTTCTGACAGACCATAAGTCACTCCAGTACTTCAACACACAGTCCCATTTGACACGCTGCCAAGCAGGATGGGTTGAACGTCTATCCCCCTATCAATTACGCATCAAATATAAGCCTGAAAAGGAACTTGTCACAGCCGTTGCCCTTTCACAACTCTACGTAGCATCTATCACTGGGGACAACAGTCTGGACCTAGACTGGCCCATGCTCTACCTGCGCCCTGAGGCAACCAGCTACAAGGGCCTTAACTTGGTCACCATCTCCAAGCTGAAGGACATCAAGAGTCAGCTTGCCATTGATGCTGGAAATGTCTGCTGCCGGGCAGAGACAGGCAAAAAGATGCCTTATATTCCCACCAACCACAAGGAGACACCATCTTGCACTACCATCAAACCTTGGGTCACATCAGAGGGCGTAACCTCTTTGAGATCATGAAATGTAAGGTCTGGTGGCCGTGCATGCGCCAAGACATCTTGGACCTCCTTGAGACGTGCGTGTTGTGTGAAAAGAATACGTCCCAACCTGCACCTCCTAAGTCTGTCCTACCCATCAAGGCTATGGAACCCTTCAAACAGTGGGCCCTTGACATTGTGGGACCGCTCCCCAAAGACAGACTTGGTAAGAAGTATATTATCACCGCTATTGACTACTTCACATGTTGGCCAGTGGCCTGGGCCACAACCAACCACACTGCCACCACTGTTATCCACTTTATTGGCAAAGATATTGTGGCTTGCTTTGGGCAACCCAAGCGTCTTATCACAGATGGTGGGCCTGAACTTTTTGGACACGTTGTGAAGGCATACTGCGTCAAGAATGCGCTCCAACATATAGTCACAACCCCCTACCACCCACAAGCCAACAGACGCGTGGAACAGTTAAACAGCACCCTGGTTCAACTGATTGCCAAACTCTTGCAAGAGCATCCTAACACTGTGTGGACTGAACACCTTCCCACCGCCCTACTGATCATGCAAGCAAGAATCAACAGGGGCACTGGGTTCAGCCCTAACACCTTGGCCTTTGGAACACCTGATGGTCTGACAGGGGTTGAACAGGGGAAACTATGGTCCAAGGTTCCCGACAAGCCCCCCCTTGGTGCCAACTCCCTCCCTAGACCAATGGTGTGCCAAAGCCTTAGAAATCAAACACAAGCAGATTGCAGGAGGGACAAAACACCTCAAAGCTAGATACGTCATAGGTGACCCCGTCTACACCCTCAATCCCAATTCTGCCAAGTTAGAACCCAACCACCTAGGGCCCTTCAAGGTAGTTGCTGTCTATGACAACCACACCTACCAACTTAAGGATGCCCAGGGAAACACCAAGAAACTTCACCACAATTGCTTGCGCCCCTGCCGTGCCATCCCCACACAAAGGTTGTTTGCGCAAACCTTCCCATACCTTCTGCAGACTCCAGTCCTGGTGTCTGACAATGAGCAGGGGGCAGGGGGGTGTTGCAACCGAGATTCAAACCTTGCCTGCTAATGTATCTTACGATACACAGGGGGCGCTTGATGAGTTGCCCCTTGACGTATCTAACATTATGAATGAATCTGAAGGCAATGTCAAATGGCGGGCACTTCATCCTAATTAGGAGTGTTGCCAATTTGACCTGCTGATCCCCGCACAAGTTATTCCTTGGCTCTAAACCTTACATGGAACTCCCCACTATGCCACCCCCTTGTGGCCTTGTAGCTTCCCCATTTAGTATATTAATCACAATATCCTACAATAAACAATACCTTATTCTTATTATTCTGTCCTTTCCTATTGGACTGTTGTCTTCCCCAATTCCAAGTACTGGACCCTCATTGGTTCAGTTGCAACAATGGCTATCAAGATTGAATTTTTCATTTGATTTTAGTCATAGTGGAGCTTCTCAATTTAGGTTGGTGTTTCCTAGTGTGCTTACTGTAAATTAAATTTGGATTCCAGTTCTTGCAATTAATATTTGAGTTTACTAGTGGCATTAAAAAGTTATTTGGAATTTTTTTCATGGATTTGAAAATCCCACAATTCCAAAAACATAGTAAACTTAATGAAAATGGTTGATGGATTTGAACACTTCAAATCTGATTCCAGTTACTTCATTTTGTCCATTGGAAATATGCAGTTTGACTTGAATTTTGCAAAGTGTCTATGAGTTCTTGAATTTTTAAAAATTCAAATAAAAATATAAAGAATTTAATTTAATTAAAAAAAGCCATCCCCCAAAAGTGATTCAAAATTTTGGACCAATGATTTGACAATCCCACATTTTTATGTTTAGGTTCTGAATTCACAGTATAGCTTGTGCTGTGGCGGGGATTTAAGTTGGATCAAAGATAAGGGTGGTCATGTGCAGAATGGTTTCAAGTCACTGGATACCTGGACAAGTCATGTGATATTGGTTTGTTACCATTTCTGGTATGCTGAACTGTATATTGGATTGGCACCAAACCAGGCAATGACTGGATGTTAAGTGTGTCAGCAACAATCAGAATATCAGTACATCCAGCTCCTCAACACCCTCCTTAAGGGGTAACTCTGGTACATCAGGAGGGAGCTTCATTTTTACAGCTGCTGCCTGATGTTCCTGGAGTTGTTTACTAGTAGGTAATAGCTGAGTCAAGTGTTTCCCTTTGCTGAGGCAAAGGCAGGATCTGTGGTACTTTTTGATGATGGGGTCTTTGGTGCCTTGGAACTTGACCAGGTAGGTGTTTCTGTCTGGTCTGTATTTGATGGCTCTTCCTGGTCCTCAGTGTACTGAATCCAGCTTATTTCTATTTCTGGTCAGGACCCAGACAGGGGAGTTGATTGGGAGTGGTTCCTCTTCAGAGGTTACCTTTTGTGCTTTGAGTCTTTTGGTTTCTGCTATCTTAGCTTTGAGGCATATGTGTTGTAGTGCAGGCGCCTGTTCTACTGTGGGAGGTTTTCCTGAGGGAATTTCCACATATGGTTGGTTATTGCAGGTGATAACTCAGGTTTGTATCTGTATGTTAGTTCAAACGGTGAGTATCATATCCCTTGGCTAATGTGTACCCAAGATACTAATAATGCATGTTTCACGCATAGTGGCCATGTGTCTCTGGCTTTTCCATCCATTAGTTTCTCAAGGGCTCTGATGAGACTGATGTTTAGGCGTTCAACTCTGCCGTTGGCCTGTGGCCTGTAGGGCAAGGTTGTGGAATGCTTGATATTCTTTGGTTTTAAATTGTTGTTCACTACATGTCCTGATAGTTCTGTGGCTCCAGCTGTTATGATGTAGTCTGGAGTTCCGCAGTCAGCTATAATTGCCTTGTTGATGAATCAGTTTATTATTTCTTCTTTGTGGTCTTTAGTTGCCCAGCAGATAAGCCAGTGTATAGCAATATTGATGGCTACAATTAGGAAGCATTGTTTTGCTTTAGCTTCTGGGAAGGGTCCCACTACGTCCAGCCCCCAAACCTTAAACAGTTCAGGGTCTGGTACTGGATTAACTGTAGGTTGTGGGGCTTTGGTTCTTGAGTATTTTTCACACACTGTGCCCTTATTTAGAACGTCAATGATGTCTTGTTATGATTAGGCCACCATACTATTTTTTAGAGTTAGGTATAGGTTCTTAGCCTTTGTGTGCCCCAGTAGGCGGTGATGTCTGAGGATAGTATTGACCCTTTGTGTGAGTGGAATGTAGGGGATGTGTTTGTCTTTGATGATGCAGTATACTGTACCATTTGATACATGGAAGTGTTTCTCATTTCTTACTAATGTGTCATTAGTTAGTTGATGTGTTGAGGGGTCTTTCCTTTTTGTCTTGTACTCAGTGCTATATAGATTGGGACAGTCAGGATCCAGGTGGTCAGGATGATCCTCTCTTGGCTGACATAGGCTAGAGAGAGAATTAGCTATGACCAGCTCTTCCCCCCTAATGTACTGGATGTCCAGATTAAAGCTTCTCAAGCAGGGACATCCATTTGGCTTTTTGCTGGGTAAGTGTGTTTTGAGTTTTGAAGTATATTAAGGATTTATGGTCAGTTAGTACTCAAACATTTAAAGGTCCTTCTAGATAACATCTTCATTTCTTGCATACATGGCATATTGCTAGCAATTTCTTATTATGTATATTTACCTATGCTCAGTTTTAGTTAAGTTTCTGCTTTTGTAACATACTGGCAGGAAGTCTTACTGCCCTGGCTGGTGGATGTGTAGAACTGTGCCAATGGCAATGTTACTGGCATCCAACTCAAGCTTGTAGCACCCATTGTTATTAGAGTATTTCAAGATTGGCCCTTCAATTAGAGCTTGTTTTAATAGTTGTAATTTTTTTTCACATTCTGGTGTCCAGATAAATTTCTTTTTGGTATTACCCTTGGTTAGGACATTGATTGGTGTGGTTAATTTCCCGCAGTCTTTGATGTATTTCCTTAGGTAAGCTACCATTCCAAGAAAGCATCTAACTCATTTAACAGAAGTGGGATGTTGCATGTTATTTATGGATTTTATTTTGTCTGGATCTGCTTTGATGCCACCTTCAGAGACAATGTGGCCCAAGAACAAGAGTTCATTTTCCATAAATTGGCACTTTCTAGGCTTTGCATAGAGTTTGTGCTTTGTAAGTCAATTGAGTGTCTTGCAGACATGTGTAAGGTGTTCCTCTTTGGTTTTTAAGAATATGATGATATTGTCAAGGTAGCATAATGTATTTGAGAGACTGTTTAGTGCTTGGTTCATCATGGTGACAAACATTGTGGTTGTGTTGGTCATCCCAAAGTTCATTACCCTACATTTAAAAGATCCAAATTTTGTACAGAACTCGGTTTTTGGTATGTCTTTTTCTTTTACTTCAACTTGGTTGTAACCTGAGGTGAGGTCAATTTTGGAGAAAAACTTGGCTCCAGAGAGTCTTGCAAACAGATCCTCTATAAGTGGAAGGGGATATCTATTTTTCACTGTGCTTGCATTGAGAGCTCTGTAGTCTGTTAATAGACAGAGTGAGCCTTCCTTTTTCTTTAAAAAAAAACACTGCTGCCCCCCAAGGGGATTCAGATGGGCAAATGAAGCATTTAGCTAGGTTATCCTCAATGTGATTTTTGAGGGTTTTTGTCTCCATGGGGGAGAGTCTGTAAAAGGGTTCAGGTTTGGGAATGGCTTTGCATAAGTCAATGCCATATTTGTCCTCTTATTTGGGTTGTAACTCTGTGAGCTCTTCCTTAAATGCATGAGTGTATTTATTTAGGAGTGCTGCAAGCTCTGGGGATTGAATTTTGGCTGTTTATATGTTATTAAATTTAGTTTACCTTGTTATGTAGAGCATACTGTCTTTGGTTAGATGTTCCAAGGTGTCCTGATTTATGATTTGGACAAATACAGTGTCTCTCAGGATGAGATTGTTAGGCTCTTTGAGGATGTTAAAATTGACTCCATTGTGTTTGATGGCCATGGTCTTTGTTTTCCAATATACGCTGGGGTTCATTCAGGTGAACCAGTCCATGCTTGCTACAATGTTGTAGTTCATGTTGTTCATTAAAAGTCTTTTTATGGACTTTTGTATGCCTTGGAGATCAATTCTGAAGGGAGTTGTTTTGCCTTCAAGTATAACCTTTGATTTATCTGCCATTCTGGCATATTTGAAGTTGGATTTGACAACTGGTATCTTGTATTTGGTTACAAATAGTTTTCTAACCATGGTGTGTTGGGCACCAGAGCCAAATAAAATTTTATTTGTGTGAGATTTATAAGTTCATGGGTAGACAAGAAGTTGTGATTAATCTTTAATTTTTACATTAATAAAGATAGAAGATTGCGGGACACGTGGGATGTGAGCAGGAAAATTTGTGCCTTGGTACAGTTTCTTGTCAAGTTGGGGGGAGACAGGGGCACTTAAGCCTGTTCCCCCTCCTCTTTTCCCTGTTTCTCTGTTTGTGTCACAAGTGACAAACTCCTACTGACCATGATTACTGAAAAGCCTCAACTACAGGACTCAAACCCTGAGACCCTGCGGGCCGCCCGGCCGCTCGCAGATTTTTGGGCTCAAACCAGAGCAGATCTTGACTTCAGAAATTCCCTTAGAGCTGGATGAATTGAAATCATCTACATCAACAACACCCACACTAAAGGTTCCTGTTATCACAACCAATCATCAGGCAGGCCCAGCCATAGATCCCAAAATTACTTGGGCCGCCGCAGGAAAGGAAACAGAGAAACTTCCCAATAAATGCAGGCCACCCAGAAATAACCAACCCCACAACACAACAAGGAAATTGGAGTATTCCCAGTTCAAACCTGCCAATGATTTAACTCCCGCAATGAATGCCACCAAAGACTGGAAAGATAAGGTAAAAGGTACCACCCGGGCCAGAGAAATTTGTAAAAGTTTTCCCATGACAGATGGGCATACTTATACCCTGGACCACCAGGAAGATGCCCATTGCCATTCTTGCAATAAAGTGACATGAACCTTTGGTTCAACCAGGTTATTCCATATTTGATTTTAGTTTTATTTCATCTACAGTCTACCTCCCATGGTTCTGCACCTCATACCCTACAGCCCCAAGAAACCACAGATCAACTGCCCAAGTTTTACCGTCCACCAGGAGCTCCCTACGGCCCAGTGCATTTCACCAAGTACCCCCTCCCCAATCCTGATTATTTGGAATTCACCCTAGAGGAAATCCTAATATACAATCCTGAGGCCAGAACTAGAGAGTCCAAAACTATCTACAGGGAAGGTAATAAGATCACTAGACCTCCCCTGTTATTTTGCAACAAGTACAACTACCTGCCCACGTATTTGGTCCCAATGATTCTGCCCCTCACCCCACGGCCCAACTGCCCGCAAGAATCTGTTTTTGCCAATGAATCCACTTCCACTCAGATATTTGGGGTGATGTACATCACCCTTACCAGCTTGATAGATCCTATGGTGCTTGCCAGCAGACCTTGGGCCCTCCTGGGCAAATCATTACAGTAGTCTTAAAAGCTATGGCAACAAGCAAAAATACTTCAGATTTAAACAAAATTATTTCAGATTCAAACAAAATCCAAGTTGTGCAAGATTTAGGATTCAAAATAATTTAAATATTTTTGTTTAATAAATGAACTGTCAAACCAAAAACTAAATTGAAGCAAACATCAAGCGGTGTAGTTCAAACCACAAACAAAATGAACTGACACAACAAGTGAAATGGATGGATGCTGTTCCAGAGTATATTATAATCCAATCAGGATTCATATGAGGCACCAACAGAAGAACTAAAATGAAACAAAACTTGAGCAATCTAGAAGCAAGATTACACAAGCACAAAACAAAATGAACTCACACAAGATGTGTAGTATGAGCAGCCTAAAATACAAAAATAACAGTTTAACAGCCAATCAACAGCTATCTAATTTAGGAACAGAGGCATTTTATCCATTTTCATGGCTCCAGATTTGTATGGAATGGTTTTGAGAACCTTCCAAATATGGACTCTAGATTACAATAAAAATAATTCATTAAATTTTAACATTTCTACTTTTAGTGATTTTATCCTAGGTTTTGTTTCAAGATGGTTTTAAACAGCAACAACATTTTCAACGGCGCCAGCAGCCAAGCCAGCAGCAGCCAGACTAGCTTCAATGGAGGAAAGGCTCAGAATGTGGAGGCACCCGTTTACACCCAAGCCTTTGAGGCAGGTAACAAGGAAGCTGACCTGTTACTGTCCCCCGACCCATATGGCTTTGACTTGTTTGAGAGTCACTTAGCTTCCAGCTCTGCCCTTGCTCCCTTACCCACCCCTGCACAAGCTGCCCACCAATCAACCAATCAGGATGACAACCTTGATTTGGAACAACTCCCTGCCACCAGCCAACCTGCCCCCCTACAGCCAATCAGGCTTCAGCTCCCCTGGCCCAGCGCTCCAAGCAACAAATCATCACCGCCCAAATTCTTCAGAAAATTGTGGCACTCAACCTGCAGGGTCTGCCTGGGATCAGATAGCCAGTTAATTACAATTCACACAAGCCACAATAATGCAGGAATTCAACAACCTGATGAATAAGGGAAATCTGATTGGGACAGCCAAAGAAGGCCCCAGAGTCCCAGATTAGCAAGGCCTACCCAATCATGCTTGACCTCCTCCAGCGGGATCCCAAGCTTCCCTTGACCCAGGTCTGAAAGTAGCTTGTGCACCATAACATATGGGTCTCCAAGCCATGGTGCAGCTCTGGATGTATGGGAAGGTGGCTTCTATACAGGTTCTTACCAATTTTGCCGGCAACCAATGGGATGGCACTGAGGATTCCCCATACAACACCACAATCAAATCAACCCTGGTCAGATGCTTGACAAGTCTAACAGATGACATCATGTTTGTCTCATACTACAAGTTATTGATTGCATTTGACAATTTCAGTGAGCAAGGAAAAGCTGCCACCAAGAATGGAAGGAAGAAGGTCAAGAAGGGGACATTTATTGATGCATTTTTGGCTGTTTCAGCCAAGGGTTTTGTCTACTATTAGACAAACCCTGATTTCATCAATGGGTACTCATACAGCCACATCCTTGGTGGATTGCTCAACTCCTGGGATGGCTCAAATTCCAAATACCGGGTTTTCTTGAGCCACCAGATGGAGGGAAGCTCCACTGCCCTCAAGGCCTTCCAGGAACGCGGGCACCAGGCCTCTGTGTACCCAGCTGGTCACACCAACGTCCATCTGGCAGATGTTGTGTTTTTTAATATTGAAGATACACTCTGGGAGCGCCGCCCTCAGGCTTTCAACAACCTCTATCTTGGGGTCCTTGATCAAAATTTTCTCTTTGGTCACCAAATGGTGGCTGACTTGTTTGCGCAAATGGTTTTCCATGTGAACATGGGCAACCAATCACGCAAGGATAAGCGCCCCCCCCACCCCGTGCCACAGCCACCTACCAGCCCATCCAGCCAATGACTGATGAGGAGTACAATGAGCGGTATATGGTGGCCATCACACACAATCCTCCTGCCTCCACCCCTGTCACCAACACCCCTAACCCGCAAGCCCAACCCATCCAATCCCAGACTCCCCAGGCCAGCACTGCCTCTACGTCTTCCTTCCTGCGCCATTCTGCCTACTAGGCATCACTCTTTCCTGCCACAATAAACCCCCTGGTCCCAAAAAATTCTATTTATATTATCTTTATTTTGAATTTCAATTGTTTGTGTTCTCTTTGTTTATAGTTGGATATATTCTTTATGTTCAGCCTATTTCTATAAAATCATATATTTACTATGTTGTGTATCTAGATCCTGAACACAGTTACTTTTAGCACCCAAACACATCCCCTTGTGAAAATATTAACAACAATTTGGTGATCAACTGAATTTAAATTAGAAAATTATAGTGTTAACTGTTTTTAGATAAATTTGTTACTGATCTGAATTAAAACCTTAATGATAAACTTTAAGCCAATCAGGAGCCAAGTGATAAAGTGATTGTTGTGACATAAAGGGTCATTCAATAATTCTTTGATGCATGTGCGCTAATTAATATGATTGGCTGGATGTTTTGACATTGTATGCCATTGCTGCTGTGGCAAGTTGTTGATGGACTAGTTCTAACCCAGCAGCTGATTGGGCTCTAGTTCATCAACAACTTGCCACAGCAGCAATGGCATACAATGTCAAAACATCCAGCCAATCATATTAATTAGCGCACATGCATCAAAGAATTATTGAATGACCCTTTATGTCACAACAATCACTTTATCACTTGGCTCCTGATTGGCTTAAAGTTTATCATTAAGGTTTTAATTCAGATCAGTAACAAATTTATCTAAAAACAGTTAACACTATAATTTTCTAATTTAAATTCAGTTGATCACCAAATTGTTGTTAATATTTTCACAAGGGGCTATGTCAAGCGCCAAAAAAATATGGTAATCAAGGAAACAATGCCAACACAAAGAAAACAACACATATTGAGATGAGCATAAAACATGTACATAATGGGTAAAAAGATGGGATAATGTAGTAAATGGGAAAACAAAAAGGAATAAACAAAGAGGCAACAGTATCAAAATAATACAGAATTTATTGAGGCAAAAGCTATAAAAACATATGGAAAGGTTAGTAAAAAATCAATGAGAGAATTGGAAAAGCTTCTGAAGGACCTCAACTTGACAATTGCCAAAATAAAGGACATTGACCTCAAGGTCAAAGCAAAGGTGAAGTCTGCTGTCCTAACTGGGGACAAAATTGACAAGGTGTCCACAAAGGCACTAATGTCAAAAATGCCTGACACCCCAGAGCAGACAATCAAGCGCTTACTAAGTATTCAAAAAACTGTGGTGAGGGGCTCCAGTTCAAGGCATACAATCTTTCTGCGCCGTCTGTCTAGGTTGATTACCCAGAGATGTATGCCCACCTCAAACCTGCCAAGTGTGCCAGGGCGGAGGATACCAAATTGCCCGCACAACTGCTTGCGCCAAGAATGGCAAAGCCGGCTGAAGCTGCTGGCAAGGAAGAAACCCAAGAAGGTAACCTAAAAAATTATAATTAATAAAAATTCTTAAATACTTACCCTTTTTTAGAAGATGTTGATGGTGAACTCTGCCGGGTCCTGGTCCCTTTTGTCCCCCCCACCTTCTATGCCAACTATGCTAATCATGTGGTGAGGCAGCTTTTCCTGTCCCCCCTGTCTTGCAGGAGCTTGAAGACAGGATCCATGGTACATTCCTGATGTCTAGGGAGGCATTAGCTGGGCTTTTGCATGGTGAGGGGGCATCTGAGTGGGCAGTTACTGCCTACAAGGATGCCCAACTGGTCTGCCTGGACCTGGTTAACCTCAGTGGAGTTTACTGTATAAACTCCATTGAGCTTGTTTGGGACGTCCTGGCAACGCTCCCATTCAAGAATATACCGGAGATGGGCCAGGCTCATGCGACTGCTTGCTTCTGCTTCCCAGTGGAGAATACCATCTCTTACCTGTTGGAGAACTTTGGGCGCGCAGTGTCAAAATTGGCTGTTGCAGATGCAACAGCCGTAAAGAAGACAAAAATCCTCCTGACAGACTTCAAGCTGGCCTGGAGCGCCAACAAGACGGGGGTCCCAGCAGCTATGGAGCTGACATTTGCCACAACCAAGTACAAGAAGAAGATTAGCGCTGTATACAACAAATTGTGCGAGTTTACAGAAGCCTTTGCTGAACAAAGGCTTCACCTTGTTGTTTACCTTGGGTATCTTTTCTTCTTTGGGATGAGCGCCAGTGTAGAGGACCTAGACAGGGTCCTTCTTGGGGTTGACGAGGCCAGGCTCTCACTGGACGGGAAGAAGGTCCCCTCTGGGTACAACTTGGTGGATCACGTCATCCAGGACGCCCTGATCCTGGCTGGCATCTTTGGGTTTACAGCCCTGCCAGAAAAGCTGCTCCTCCATTCCCACTTCACCATCCTTCCTTTTACCAGCAGGCGCAAATACCTTAATACAGGTGTATCCACTGTACACGGTGTGGCAGTGGAGGTTGTGCGCCACCTCCATTGCGGGGTGGGTACATACCGCCAAACCCATTACAGGTGCACTTAATTTTATCTCTATATCAATAAATATATTTATACTCTACTATATTCTTATATTATAAATAATTTTTCAAATAATATTTTAGCAAATGAGATTTGCAAAATATATTGCGGAAATGGGTTTCATAAAAGTATAAAATAATACACTAATAAAATAAATTTCAACCTTACATTTTACATTTAATTTTTTTAAACTATTCTTTTATTTATTTGGCAAAAGTGATATAAATATATTTGTGTAATCCAATATCAAGTGTTTAGGATAACCTCAGATGGCATAATAAAAAAATATAATATAAAAATAATAAATTGCTTACCCATTGATGGATCTTCTGAATGCAATTGTGGCATGGAAACATCTAAATATAAAATGATAATTAATAAATTTTGAATAGTAAATAAGAGAATATAAAAAAAATTGGACACACTAAGCCTTTAATTGATTGGCTGTCTGGCTAGGCATGCGGGGATGAACAAATCAGCGTGGCCATAGAATTTGGCCACAGTCTCAGCTGGGAGGGTATGGATCCTGGCCTGCAGCAAATCAAACAGGTCCTTGGTCCCTGTTGGGGTTCCTTGCTTGACAACTTGCTTGAGCCACCCAAAGACTTCCTCAATGGGATTTAGGAAGGGCTAATAAGCAGAGAGGAAGAGAAGGCGCAAATTTGCTGTGGCCAATTGCTGGTGGCCCACTGCAATGCTGGTATCAATTGATGGAAATTCTTCAAGAATATCTGCCACCTTGTGGAGACCAACATTGTCCAATACAATTACATTGATGAAGCCCAGGCTTGTGCGCCTCAGGTGCTCCTGGACCAATTGGAGAAATGATAGGAAGGTTTGGCTATTGTGAGATCCCAATATCATTTGGTACAGCTCAACCCCCTTTGGACCAAGGAGAGCCACCATTGAGTATGCTGTGGCGCAGATAGCAGCACGCCAAGCCATCCTGTCATTAGAGCCTTTGGGGACATACCCATACTCATTGTGCATTGACAAGGCAAATGCTGATTTGTTAATATAATAGAATTTCACTGTCTATCAGGAATATTCCTGACACTAACAGTTGTGTAATCAATAAACTGTCACCTGCTGCCAACGTGAAGGTGCCTGCTGCCACTGAGCAGAAGTCTGCTGTCAACGTGCAGACATCTGCTGCCATAAAACAGATACACACTGCCACCATGCGGAAGCCCGCCACAACCAAGCGGTCACCTTCTATCAGCATGCAGGCACCTGCCGCCACCAAGAAGACGTCTACCTCCACTGCGCGGGCCCCTGCTGTCCACACACAGAATCCTGTCACAACCAAGCTGTTGCCCGCCTTCAACTTACAGGCACCCGCCGCCACTGAGCAGGCGTCTGCCGCCACCAAGCAGATGTCCACTGCCACCACGCAGGCACCCACCACCTCCACGCAGAAGCCCGCCAACACGCAGGCGCTTGCCGCCATTAAGCAGATGCCCACCACCACTGCACAGGCGCCCACCACTCTTGCCAGCCCCACCTGCAAGCCATCCTCAAACCAGGCACCCATGGGCCAGCCTGCCACCTGCCAGCCACCTATCAGCCTTTGCCCTCCCATGCCAGCAGGCCATTCCCCATCCACTCCTTTTGGAAATAGCCAGATCAGGAAATCAGGAAAGGCAATTTCCCCAAAGCCAAACTTGGGAGAAACTGCTGCCCAATTTGGGAGCCTACCAAATGGGGAATAGACTGACAGGCTATCCAACAATGGAAATCATGCACCAAATTTAGTAAATGAATTTGGATGCATGAAGAAGACCAAACTTGCACTATGCCAATGCAAACTTGGATCCAGCCAAACCTTCTCAATTGCCAGCCACCCAAGCCAATCCAGAAAAGGGAATAACAGATGCAACTCAGACTCTTGGTTTCCCAATGCTATGCCTTCCAATAATCATGCCTTGCAGGTTCACTAGTATAAAAAAGACAAACCCCTTAATGATAGTTTGTGCTATCATTGAGTGAATATCCTCCTCAATATTATCACATTAATTAATCCTTTACCCAGGCTAAGCAAGTAACCTTACTAAACCCATTACCCCTCCCCAAGTCAGAAGATGAACTACATCATCTTCACAGTTGTCTTGAAAGCTTACCTTGGGATAGGGGTCCACCAGCCAACCAATGCTCAGTTTGGTCCTGAACCACAGGGACCAAAAGGGATATTGTACAATGATCCAACTCATCTCAAATCAATGGTTTTGAACCTGTGGACACCTCTGGTGTCATCTCGCCCAACTCCTACCTTGGCTACTTATGTGATCCCCGCAGCTACGCTACTGTACCTTGCTGTCAGCCTTAGACAATGCAACATCTTTGCCAAAGCCTTCTGTCAGGCAGTCAACTTCTATCCAATTGGGTCATTATTTTAGGGATTAGGCCATTTTCTAATATACATGCTGCCCAAATCGCAGCATAATACAGTTCAAATTTGAAAAAATCAAATTACAAATGTTCATATTTAAAACAGTAATAACTCAACAAAAAGTTAATATTTTTTCACACTGTAAACTATCAAAATCAGCTAAGAATCTTATCTTTCCGTTGATGTTAAAATATTAATATGTATTTAATATTGAATATTAAAGCAAAAGCAATTTTAAATAGCATATGCCAAATTTTATTATATTATTTTGATAATGAATTAAAATAGATTGTTTTTAGCTTAAAAGGTTAATTTTTCATTAATTTATATATTTTTTTATTTGAAGAAATTAAAGATAAGATCAGAAGCATCATTTCTATATTTTATTTTATTTAAAAAGCTTAATTATTTAGGATTTTATGGTAGTTTGAAGTTAGGACGTTAATTTATTTGCTGTTTAGATGAATTTTGAGGTTCAAGTGAACTGTGAACCTCAAATTAAGCATCTTTAAAATACAATTCTGTAACATTTTATCATTTTAAAAATATGCAAAACAGTTATAATTAAGTTAATACATCATTTTACTTGATTTGCATAGATTACAAAGAGGATATGATGTAATTTGATGCTTAGCTGATACACATATATCACTTGTGCATGAAAACTGGGGATTTCATTTATTCTAGAAATATAAATTCAAGTTGAAATTGTAAATAAAGCTTTCACATCATTTCTTTCAGAATGGTGTCATAAGGCTTGGTATATAAGAGCTTAAGCACCACCTAAGGTTTACTTCAAACCATCTTCACAAAAAGATATAATTCCTGCAACCAGCACTCTTTTGCAAGGCATCTCTACAAAACATCTCTTTATCAGCAATCACAAGTCCAATATTATGGAATCTGTTAACTTTACTTCTGCCATGAAGCCATTTTCCTCACTGGGAGCATCAACAAAAAGAGAAAGAATTGCTATGCTAAAGAAAGCATTCCTCTTTTTTTTCTGGAGGCAATCTTAATTCCTTCATCAATCACTTTCTCACTCAAACTGAGTTTGGAAAAACAGAGTTCACTCCTTTAATTCAAAATCAGAAACTATATGGGATAATTGACAACTTAAAGGATCTTCTGAAATCTGCTCCTCAAAAGCATCTCCCAGCCTTGAGATCTTTGGTTACTTCCAGTTACTCTTTAAAAGAGCTTACTGATATGGGATTTAATATAACCAAATGTGAGTTTGAATACTCAAGAAAAATAAATAAAAATAAAAATGTAAGCTTAAACAAAAAAAGCCAAAAAGATAATAACTATTCATTAAAAAAAGAAATAATCAAAAAAATAATTAAAAAACTGCTGGAAATTTCTTTTGAAACAAGCCAGTTTACAAAAAAAGCACCAGAAAAAATTTATAAAGACATTGAAAAAGAAATGAATGAATATTCAACTGAAATAAAAATATTCTCTATTAAAAACAAAAAAAAGAAATATATGAAAATATGAAAATAAAAAATGAAATTTCAATATCACTTCCAACCTATTATAAATTAATACCAAAAAATATAATAAAGAGTAAAAAACAAACTGACATGTGTAATATTTGTAACTTAAAATCATCCTTAGAAAAAAGAAAAGAAGAATGTGAAAGTAAAAACTTATTATTGCCAGAATCTATAAACAGTGACTTAAAAGAAATTAATCACCACCAGGACTTTTATGCTCATTAAAACAGGGAATATAAGAAAGATATCAATGAATTAGATAATGAATCATGTATTATAGTCATAGATTTTAAAGAGAATTTAAAAGTTGGTGGTGGTCCAATTGAAACCAATAACTGTTTTTATTCCAAAAGACCTATTTCTTTATTGGGGTTTGCATTGGTATTTAAAGAAAACAATAAAGTTAAATATGAATACCATGATTTTTTATCTCAAATATTGTCTCATGATTCTTTGTTTTCAGGTGAATGTCTAATAAGTCTTCTTAAATCAGATAAGTTTAAATAAATAAATAATATCAAAGTATGGACTGATAATGGAAACCATTTTAGATCCTATGAATTCTTATATTATCTCTTTAAAGAGGCACCGCAATACATTAAAGGGTCTATTAAATACAATAGATTTGTAGAATGTCATGGGAAAAGTATTGTTGATGGTCACTTTGGTGTAATATCAAAAACATTAAAAGAGAAAGAAAATCAGCTTTATATTAAGAATATAAATGATATTAAAAATATTTTTGAGCAAGAAGAAAAAAGAAAAGAATTATATAAATCAGTGCTATCAGGCTCAAATTTTTCTCAAAAGTCATTCTTTTATATTTATGAGATAAAAGCTAGGCCTATAAGGAGAGAACTCAAAGTTAAAAATCTGTGCATGAATCTTTCATATTTGATGAAAGATAGGAAGTTGTATACTTCACCTTTAACATTTGAAAGTTTCTCAGAATATTCTGAGATAACTTATCATTTGAAATCACGTGATGATACCAGAGAAACAAAAATATCAGAAGATGCTAGTGGCGCATTAGGGCAAGTTCATGAAGTAGGGCAGCTTACTAGAGGGTGTATTTTAAATAGAGTTATCAGTCTTACAAAAACAACAACCTTTTTTGAAACAAACTAAGAATATTTATGATGAGCCAAAGATAGGGTAATAGCATTTATAGCTTTGGGGCTGCTATTACTCTCCCATGCAACTCATCATAAATATTTTTAGCTTGTAGTATGTAGTAGCACTTAAGATCCTTCCAGCAATATTATAACGTGCAATTTTCAATTCTAAAATTGATAAATTATTTTTTTTTAAAAATATCTAAGCCCAAGATCATTTAAAGATTTGACATTCATTGTATTTTAATCTTTCTGGATAATTTGAATATGAATAATGTAATTAAGTTATAAAATAATCAGTCCAGTGCTTAGGAATAACAAGAAAAATAATGACCCAATTGTCTACGCCTTGAACGGCGTTGAGCCGCCTAACCTGCCATCTTATGTTACTAAAGTTTTACCCTCAATACTTGGGTATTACAGTATGATAGCACCCCCACTGGGGCTATCCCAAACAGCCTCATGACTTACCAATTTCGGTTACCTTATCCTGATCTGTCTCACCTTCCTGATCACCTTGTTTTCCTTATGCCACATTTGTTATCACTGTTTCCAACGTCTTCAACCTAGAGAGGACAAGAAGCAACCCAAAACAAATCAACAAGGCCTCAGTCCAATACCCAACCAACCACCTTATGCCACCATCCAATCTAGTGAGAAACAGAATATATTTAATATGTTGTCCATCTCTTATATCTTGTTTGAATTCAATCCTTCCAAGTTTACCACTGATACCCAGAAGATTCTCCACGTTGCCAATCAGCTTACCAGACAACAACGGGATTGGTTTGTAGAAATCCACATAAAGAGATCTACTCTCCAATATGACTTCCTTGCCTCCAGTTAACACCTCCATGGTTTAGTCACCTCACCATGGGAATTAACCAACTCCTTCCAACATCTGCACACCTACTACCATAATTCAGAAACTGTCTTCCTCTCACAGATCTGTGGGCAGATAAAGCATGGAAATCAAAGCCCAGAAACTACCCTCCTACCACAGATACATGGGCAGGTTGAGCACAGTAACCAGAAGCCAGAAACTGTCTTCCTCCCACAGTTCAGTGGGCAGGTCAAGCATAGAAACCCAAAGCCAGAAACTGTTTTCCTTTCACAGTTTGGTGGGCACTCTGAGCTTAGAACCCCAGGCCAAGAAACTGCCCTCCTCTCACAGACTTGTGGGAAGGTCAAGCGCAGGAGCCAATACCAAGACGCCCACTGGCCTTCCTCCTACAAACCTGTTGGCAAGATGAGCCCAGTGAACAAGCCCAAGAAAACCTTCAGAAAGCCCACAGTAATGCAACAAAGAACAGCTGCAGTAGATACTCATCTATGGTTCAGTTCAGTCATAACAAAAGCCCTACCTATCTCACAAGATATGTCAACTCATCCCAATAATCCTATGTGTTGCCGTCAGCCAGTCATTATCTCAGAGACACTTAACCAAAACCACCAGGTAAATGCTTCACCAAGAGAAGAATGAAAGGCAACTTTCAGGAATATTCCTGACACTTACAGTTGTGTAATCAATAAACTGTCACCTGCTGCCAACGTGAAGGCGCCTGCTGCCACCGAGCAGAAGTCTGCCGTCAACGTGCAGACATCTGCCGCCATAAAGCAGATACACACTGCCACCATGCAAAAGCACGTCACAACCAAGTGGTCACCTGCTGTCAGCATGCAGGCACCTGCCGCCACCAAGAAGATGTCTACCTCCACTGCGCGGGCCCCTGCCGTCCACACACAGAATCCTGTCACAACCAAGCTGTTGCCCGCCTTCAACTTACAGGCACCCGCCGCCACTGAGCAGGTGTCTGCCGCCACCAAGCAGATGTCCACTGCCACCACGCAGGCACCCACCACCCCCACGCAGAAGCCCGCCACCACCAAGCTGTTGCCTGCTGCCAACACGCAGGCGCTTGCCGCCATTAAGCAGATGCCCACCACCACTGCACAGGCGCCCACCACTCTTGCCAGCCCCACCTACAAGCCATCCTCAAACCAGGCACCCATGGGCCAGCCTGCCACCTGCCAGCTACCTATCAGCCTTTGCCCTCCCATGCCAGCAGGCCATTCCCCATCCACTCCTTTTGGAAATAGCCAGATCAGGAAATCAGGAAAGGCAATTTCCCCAAAGCCAAACTTGGGAGAAACTGCTGCCCAATTTGGGAGCCTACCAAATGGGGAATAGACTGACAGGCTATCCAACAATGGAAATCATGCACCAAATTTAGTAAATGAATTTGGATGCATGAAAAAGACCAAACTTGCACTATGCTAATGCAAACTTGGATCCAGCCAAACCTTCTCAATTGCCAGCCACCCAAGCCAATCCAGAAAAGGGAATAACAGATGCAACTCAGACTCTTGGTTTCCCAATGCTATGCCTTCCAATAATCATGCCTTGCAGGTTCACTAGTATAAATAAAGACAAACCCCTCAATGATAGTTTGTGCTATCATTGAGTGAATATCCTCCTCAATATTATCACATTAATTAATCCTTTACCCAGGCTAAGCAAGTAACCTTACTAAACCCATTACCCCTTCCCAAGTCAGAAGATAAACTACATCATCTTCACAGTTGTCTTGAAAGCTTACCTTGGGATAGGGGTCCACCAGCCAACCAATGCTCAGTTTGGTCCTGAACCACAGGGACCAAAAGGGATATTGTACAATGATCCAACTCATCTCAAATCAATGGTTTTGAACCTGTGGACACCTCTGGTGTCATCTCGCCCAACTCCCACCTTGGCTACTTATGTGATCCCCGCAGCTATGCTACTGTACCTTGCCGTCAGCCTTAGACAATGCAACATCCTTGCCAAAGCCTTCCGTCAGGAAGTCAACTTCTATCCAATTGTCTACGCCTTGAATGGCTTTGAGCCGCCTAACCTGCCATCTTATGTTACTAAAGTTTTACCCTAAATACTTGGGTATTACACTGTCCCCTTGGCTTTGAGGGCAGTGTACGCCTCAGCGTAATGTTTCTGGGTCTTGATATTGGCTGGGCTGTTCTGATTGTAGGGGGATACCCCAAGCTTTTTCCAGGAAAAGCGCATTCCTTTGACCAAATGATAATAGAAGGAAATTGAGGCCTTGATCCCAAAAGCAGACTTGACCATGGCCTGTATATTTGCCAGTTCAAGATGGCAATCTTGGGCTATCCACTGGCAGATTGCCCATTTGTGCTCTTTGGTGAGCATGGGTGAAACACGCAAGGATTTCTCTGTGGCAAGGACTTGGCCAGTATCAATGAACTTGTTGAAGGTCTTTGAGGCGTACTTGGGATCCACCCCAACAAGAGCTGCAGCTGCCTTGTAATCATCAGATTCCCGCATGAGCTGGAGAAGGATGATGTACTTAATGTCAGGAATGCGCTTGTGAGCTGGCTTTTTAGCAGTGGGGATTGGCTCGTTGGCGTTGGGCACAACGCAGGGCATGGGCACCTTGGTGTAAAATGCAGCAAATTTCTTTAACATCAGCTGTCCCTCATTGGTTTGGTAGAACTGGGGCTCCTCATCATTCTCCTGATTGCCATCACTGACATAGGGCTCATAGCTAGTATCAAGTACAGGCTTCATCTTCTTCAGCATGGCTGACGGGACTGACTCTTGCTGGTACATAACGTCAAACACATACAAAGTAAGTTATACCTCCTTGTTTCTAACTGTTTTGGTAGTGGTGACTTTGGTGGGCTTCTGGGTCAGCTTTGGGACCTGAGGGTTTATGCTCTGAACCCTAGAAGCTTGTGCTCCTTGAACTGGCTGTGTCAGTGCAGCGTCACTATGGAACTCTCCTCTCCTGTCTCCCTCCTGAGTAGGCACTTGTGTTGTACTAAGTCTATTCTTTGACCCGCGGGGGCAATTGCAACTGCGGCGCACAACAGGTGCAATGGTAGTCTGTTGCTGTGTTCCTTCCATTTTGAGAATTTAATAAAATATTAAATAAAACTTACTTAAGTTACTCCCTAATTTTATTAGCTTCTTTTATCTGAATATGGATATTTAATTAATATTCCCCCCCAATATCCCAATTATAGATTTTTGTTTCTTAATTAGTTGTTTTTGGTTTTACAACGCCCATTTTAGAATACCCAAAATAATTTCCACCCATTTTCCCATATTTTACGCCAAATTAAGCACCCAACACAATATTTTTAAAATTTATGTTTCAGATCTCATGTCTTATTTTAGATACCTTGGTATCATTCTTGATTACAACCCATTGCACAAACTGATTTAGTGATTTTGTTTACATAGTGAGTTGCTATTGTGTTTTGTTTTTGGATTTAGTTTTGACACACCTTGCTTGGGTGTATTTTGTCACTGATTCACATAATAAACATATGTACATTGAAAGTCAACTCACACCATTTTGTTTGTGAATCCATGTATTTTGGATTATATTTTGAATGGTTTTGCTTTGCGCGTGAGTACTTTGTTGCTGTGTTGACCCATTTTGCCCATTAACGCCAATAAACCTTGTTAACAAGGTGTATATTTTAACCTGAGAGTTGGATTTTGTTTAAATCTGAAGTATTTTTGCTTGTTGCCATAGCTTTTAAAACTACTGTATCTTATATTGTAAAGTTAGCTCCAATCTTGTGGTGGGCCCTCCCGGCTGGGCCGTCTGCCCGCGAGTTCTCAGGAACCCCCCACAGGCTGGATCCCTGACAGTTTGAGACCTTTGAGGTCAGAGAATGTGGGGTCAGATTCATAGTGGGTTGCTGTTTCAGCATTGTTCACTTTGGCGGTGTCCCCTTTCTTGGGACAGGAGCAGTTTGCGCTCTGGCTGTGATTGCCATTGTTTTGATTGGAGTTGACGTTGTTGTGATGGGTGTTTTGGCGCTTGTTGCCACTCAAATTATCTCTGACACTGCTGTCGGATGAGTGGTTTCTGTTGTGTGCAGCATATTCCATATCTGTGTGTTTTTCTGTGTGCTTGGCTTCTGCAATGAGCGTGGGCATGGAGGTGTTGGCCTCTGGACAGATGAGGGCAGCAACTGAGGGTTTCATTCTGTTGATGAATGATGCTCTTGTGTGCACGTTGCCAGCTTGTGCTGGATTTTGAATTTTTCAATGTATCTCTTTGAATTCATTGGCGTAAGCTGTGACAGTGGTCTTCTGAGGAAGATTGCTGAGCTGTATTGCAATGTCTTGGAGAGATTTAGTGACGTGGAAATTGTGGGTGATTTCAGCTTTGAACTCTTCCCAGTTGTCAAGCTGGTCATCAGTTTGTGAGCCAACCCAAGTGGCAAACCAGTTAGCTGCGGCCTTGTACAGGTGTTTGCTGGCTTTCTGGACCCATTTTCTGTGAGGGATACACCTGGCGCAGAGTTTAACAGCTGAGTGGACCAGCCAATTGATGATGTTTTCCTTGTTTTTACCAAAGAACTTGTCAATACCAATGTACTTGGTGTTGGTAACTTTGCCTGTGATAGGCAGTTGTGTGTTTGTTTGTGGTTGGAGAGAGCAACTGTATTGAATTAGCTTGGTGCATGCTTTGGGCATGACCAGACCTTTGAATATGGTGCATCCACTAGGAATATCTTTGTCAATGTTGTGGGCGAGGAAGTATGTTTTCCAGGTCTCCTGAGATGTAGCCTGTGTGGGGTTCCTGGTCACCAGTCCCCATAGTGTGTCCTGGGTTGTAGCCAGGGACTGGCATGGAGGAGTTGTCATTCTCCAACAGGGGTGAAGGGTTGGTGAGAAGCTTATACTTGGCTTGCATTAGGGCAAACTCCTCCAGTACCTTTCCAATCACCAAGTGAGCGTCTCCACTGTAGACCTGGACTTCAGCAGGCGCCAGCCCGCCTGTAGGCCAATACCAATCCTGGAGTAGTCTTGCAAACTCTTCTCCAATGAACTCTCTTCCTCTATTTGACATCTCCAAATGCCTGGTCACCTTCTCCCACTCCTACTGGGCAGATTTACTGGAGGCAAACTTCCTGCACCCTAGGCAGTATGATTCCTCATCCACTGGGCTGGGATAGAAAATATAGGGCAATTGACTCATGAGACTTATATACTCTTTTCACACGGGAAAATCAGATTGGGGTCGTAATAGGCGCTTTATTCTCTGTCAGAAGGAAGATCCCCTTAGAAACCTTCTGAGATATCACCTTGGGATAGGGAATAAGAAAAGGTTTGTGCCAAAACTTGGAGTCCTTTAACAATATCTTGGACTCCTTGTACTTGGTCTTGGGCTCCAGCACTTTGGTTGTGGGCTCTGTTGTCTTAATCTTAAGCTCCTGTGGTCTGACTTGGCTCTGGCTTTCTATCCTTGGTCTTCTGCTCCTTTTGTAGCTTTGGTGGCCTTTGTAATCCACTTGATCCAGTCCCTCAAGAGTCTCAGATAGCTCTCCCTTTTATAGCCCCTTGTTTCAGACCAAAATCCTCTCTTAGAACTCTGGTTCTTTAAAGCTTAAACTATCCTGTTTTTCTTCTTCTATAATATATTAAACTTTAAAACTTACTTCAGCCAATGAAAGCCCTGAATTTTCCGCTTTTGCTCTCTATTTTTTAGGCTTTAACTCTCAAGTTAAAGCCCTTAAAAACCTGATTAAGTAGGCTCTGGGTTGCAGCCAATCAAACGCCTTGCTTCAACAGTTTTGCCAAAACAGTTTATCCAGATGACCCGTTCCTGACCCTGGTTCAAACTCCAAGCTGTCCTGCTCCGGGTAAACCACTGCTCCACATTTTGAATGGTTTCCCCGAAATTCTTGTCATGTTTCCCCGGCAAATCTTGAGCACTTCCACATATGTTTTACTCAGGCAATTTTTGATCCTTTGATTTTTCAACGTTTCTCCGCGTTTCTCTGTGTTTCTGTCAATGTTTCACATCTTTGAAGCTGCCTGTTGCTCGTCCTTTTGCTTCCCTAGTTGTTCTCGGCAAAATTTGCTCTTTCACTCTCACAGTTTCTCCGTTCTTCTTCCAGCTTCTTTCTGGTCTTTTTTCTCTTTAATCTTTTTCCTAAAAATAATATATAGTTCTAATAAACTATAGGTTATTTTTTCCTCCTCTTTCTTTTTTCTTATGTGATTTTTAATCCTTTTTTAATCACAATCAGGAAGTATTTAATCATTCTTTAACTGCTTCTTTATATCCAAATTTCTTCTCAAAAGTCACTAAACCAGCTTTTCCAGCCTCTGTATTCAGTCCAGCTAGGTCATCCTCTCAGCTCTTCAGCACCAACTTCTGGTCCTTTGGCCATCCTACACCATGATCTGCTAGTTCTTTATCCTGTCTTCTTTTCCTTCTGCTTATACTTAACCAGTTCCACACCAAATCCACGCTAGGAACTTCATTTGTTCCTTTAACACACTGAACCATATTGGTCCATTCCATTCAATATGAATTAACAGTTCATCAACTAGCCTTCACTGTGACCAAACAGTCCCTCTTGCTAGTTTTCTCTGCTAATTCCATGAACCACCTTGGTTTTTTATCTCAGCCCCTGTTATCAGAACTTGTAGACCCAGGCATGAGTCTACATTGAACTGGTGTTTGACTGGGCCCTCGCAAGTGGCAATCCACTTAGGCCATTCAACCATAAATCTATGTCTGTGTTGTCTTTACTCACCCAGGTGATGAAGTCTGGGCTTTCAGTCGCAGAGTAATCAGCTCTACTTCCCAGAGGCCTGATCAAACCAAGTTCTGCAGCTTGCTTCCCTAAGCAAGCCACCTTGGTGACACCTCTGAGCATGCCTATACCCTCCAATGCTCACTTTGGGTTTCCCCAAAGCTCCCATAGGTTCATAAACAAGGACACCCTGCCAGTCTGTTAGGCAGGGTGCTTGCTCACAGACCTCCTGCAAGCGTATTAGGGTACGTTGAGCCCTCAGAGCTCTTCCTCTCCCTGGCAGCCTGCGTTACCCGCCAGGGGTCCAAACTTACTCTCCCCCCCAGACAGACAAAGTTCCCTGCTTGCTATTTCAGTCTTCACCCTCCCGCAGCCACGGTTCCCTGCTAGGTGAAGTACTATAGCCCAAAGCAGCCAACATCTTCTGCTGGGTGAAGGCAACAACTGCCTCTGGTAGTCCTTTGTTACCTACCAGCCAGGCCTTACTTACCCTAGTAGACCATGTTACCTACTGGGCTCCACTTACTTACCCTAGTAGACCAAGTTACCTACTAGGCTTACCTCACTTACCCCTAGCAGCTCTATGTTATCTACTAGTTTACAATGTTGCTACCTGACCACACATAGTCATTCTTTAGCATATCGTCTTTATTTGAAGCCAAATTCACTCTCGCCTGCAAACTGCACACATGTGGATCACCACAGCCTGGTTTGGTATGTGAGTGAAGGTGGGCGGGTTCTGTTCAGTCATTTTCTCTTTCATGGGTGCAGTCAAAAAACTGTAGCTGCTACTAGTGATGAGAAGCAACTTTTGGGGAAGCTTCAAATACGGAATTAAGAAGAAAAGAAGAAGTATATTTTATTGGATAATACTTTAGACTTATATAGCTTGCACTGTGGCGGGAATTTAAGTTGGATCAAAGATAAGGGTGGTCATGTGCAAAATGGGTTCAAGTCGCTGGATACCTGGACAAGTCATGTGATATTGGTTTGTTGCCATTTCTGGTATGCTGAACTGTATATTGGATTGGCACCAAACCGGGCAATGACTGGATGTTAAGTGGGTTGGAGGTAGCCAGAATATCAGTACATCCAGCTTCTCAACAATTTCTTTGGTTGATCTGAATTGTTCATGCCTGTCATCTATAGCTTGAAGCTTGATTCAAGAAGCTGGCCACAGGCTTTAGCATGCCATGCCTACATGAAGCTAGCTTATTGCTGGTAAAGCAACCTCAGGGGAGCTTAAAGAGATCAGATAAAAAAGGTATTCCTACTTTCCTCAGGCATCAATTAAAATGTTTGTTTGAGTGGATATTAGCTAGACATATCAAGGCAATATAATTAATTTGAACCAACCTTGCAAAAGTTGAGCCATCAAATCAATAAAAGGGTAAAACTTGAAGTGGGCAGCAAGTCTATTTGATCAATTTACTCTAGAATTAACAAAAAATATAGAGTAGGGAATCTATGCATCCAGGGGACTTCAGTCAGAGTTAGTTTCATAGGAGTGGGAGGTGAATTGGGGGATGGAGTCAATACTAGTCTCCAACTTGCCAGCAGCAGCCAAGACCAGCCCAAGGAATGGAGGAGAGGGTTTGAGGGGGCGGGTAAGGTATTCCGGGTGATACTGTACACCAACATAGTAGGGGTGATCAGCCAACTCAAGAATCTCCATCCTTTCACCAGTATCATCCCGGCCCACAAACTTCATACCATGGCTCTCAAGCTGACCCACAAAGTTGGGATTAATTTCATAACGGTGACGATGACGCTCAAGGGCAACTGGCTCACCCAGATACAGCTTACGGATGGTACTGGGCTCAGTATTCTCTTGGAACAGAGTAGGACGCTCACCAAGGCGCATAGTTCCACCCATGTGAGTTTTGGAGATCTCAGGCATGAAAACAATCAAAGGAGAAGCAGCCTCTTCATTGAACTCTGCTGATTCAGCATCTTTAATCCCAACAACATTTCGAGCAAACTCAATAGCAGCAACTTGAAGCCCAAGACAGATACCCAAGAAGGGAGTCTTATTTTCACGGGCCCACTTGGCGGCAGCAATCTTGCCTTCAATACCACGAGATCCAAAGCCACCAGGAACCAAAACTCCATTAGCAGAGCAAACAGCCTTCCAGGAATCATGGAACTTGATAGGATCAACAGCTTCCATTTCAGGTTCAAGATCAGTAGCTTCAATCCACTGAAAGTTTAGAGGAAGTAATCATAAGCAATACCTTAATTTCAACCTTGCAATTGCAAGCAAGACCAGCATGAGACAGAGACTTTGAGACAGAGATATAGGAGTCTTGCAGATTTGTATACTTTCCAACCAAGGCAATTGTAACAGTGTCTTGGATACGGCTATATCTAAACAATCTTAGCAGACATTAAATTTGGGTACATACCTTGAAGTAAGCTTATTCCAGCGTTTCCACAAACCTTGACCCAGCTCCTTCATTCTGGGAGAGACACCAAGAGTATCAAGCTTCAGTCTCTTTTCAAGGATCTTGATAACATTTTGAGATTCTAGGAGAAGGGGAACATGGTAGACTGAGTCAACATCATGAACACCAAGAACCTAGACATTAATAAAATATTTGAAAGCAAAGTTTACTTGATTAGCAGGCACGTGGCAGAACATGGAAATCTTTTGTTTGATACTATCTTCCAAAAACTTGGAGCTTCTGCAAGCAATCTTTAAATTTTAGCTAAGGTGGTTTGTGATAACTTACAAGATCAGGGCTGAGTCCCAAGCCACGCAGATCTCTGATGGAGCTCTGAGTGGGCTTGGTCTTCTGCTCACCAACTGAGCCTACAACAGGGACCAAAGAAACGTGGATCAAACAGAAATTCTCCTGTCCAACACGGAACTGGAATTGACGCATAGCTTCAACAAAAGGTGCAGATTCAATATCACCAACAGTTCCGCCAAGCTGAAAAGTTAAATATGGAAAATGAAAAAAAACTTACCTCAATGATACAGACATCAGGTTCTTCACCACTATCATCAACAGGCTTTTTAGCAACTTCTTCAACCCAGTCTTGGATTGCATCAGTTACATGAGGGACAACCTGAACAGTCTTGCCAAGGTAATCTCCTTTGCGCTAGATAATCAGCAGTGTAAAAAGCTGAAGAAATACCTCACGCTCAATAACCTGTCTATAGACCTTTCCAGTGGTAATGTTATTGTCCCTTGTCAAAGTAACATCAAGGAAGCGTTCATAATTTCCAAGATCCAAATCAACCTCACCACCATCCTTCAAAACAAAAACTTCACCTATTATAATAGTTTAATAAAGGGTAAATAGCTAGAATTATTTTACCATGGTCAAGAGGGCTAAGAGTTCCAGCATCAATATTCAAATAAGGGTCAATCTTGATGGAGGTAACCTTAAGGCCATAGGTCTTCAGAAGGAGACCAGTTGAAGAGGCAATAACACCCTTGCCAATACCCGAAATAACACCACCAGAAACGAGGATATACTTAACCATTGTATTTAAATGTAATAAGATCTATGTCTATTTATGCTGTGAGCTAAGCTTGCCTCGTCGAGTTGTACAACGGGACTAAACCTTGCTACTTCCCGAAAAGCTTTATTGTGGGGTGGCAGTTCCAAACTTTTTCTCGACTCTCTGCCAACATGCTTAAGCAAATTGGGTAATTCGATTTCATTCGGAATGGGGATGTTTTGATTTTATTGAGTTCAACCAGGATAAACTGGTTGACGCTTTAGAACCAATCCGGGCTTAGCTTGGATCGTGAAGCAAATTATCCCTGATTTAATTAAGTTGAAACCAGGATTTTCGATAAAGCTCCAAAGCTACGTCTTTAGAACCCGTATTTCGCTAGAAAACACCAAAGCTAATGGACGCTCGAACCTTTCAATCCCACAAGGTTTTATCGATTGAACGGTATCTAAATAAAATGGTAGGTTTGTTTTACAACAGCTAATCATATAACTGTTCAGCTTGATACATGAATTAGAGCTGCCATTTTCCTGATTGGATTCGTCATGTTAGCTCATGCAGACATTTCTCAAGCTTGTTCGTTCAGCTTCCATCCATTCAGAGTTGCAAATCAGCCGATTTGGTCGGTTTCGCACAGAAAAAAATCTTTATTGTGCCAGATAATTGCCACCAGTTGGGTCATTATTTTTCTTGTTATTCCTAAGCGCTGGACTGATTATTTTATAACTTAATTACATATATATATATTCAAATTATTCAGAAATATTAAAATATAATCAATGTCAAATCTTTAATTGATATTAGGCTTAGATATTTTTTTAAAAAAATAATTTATCAATTTTAGAATTGAAAATTGCACCTTATAATATTGCTGGAAATATCTTAAGTGCTACTACATACTACAAGCTAAAAATATTTATGATAAGTTGCATGGGAGAGTAATAGCAGCCCCAAAGCTATAAATGCTATTACCCTATCTTTGGCTCATCATAAATATTCTTAGTTTGTTTCAAAAAAGGTTGTTGTTTTTGAAAGACTGATAACTCTATTTAAAATACACCCTCTAGTAAGCTGCCCTACTTCATGAACTTGCCCTAATGCACCACTAGCATCTTCTGATATTTTTGTTTCTCTGGTATTATCACGTGATTTCAAATGATAAGTTATCTCAGAATATTCTGAGAAACTTTCAAATGTTAAAGGTGAAGTATACAACTTCCTATCTTTCATCAAATATGAAAGATTCATGCACAGATTTTTAACTTTGAGTTCTCTCCTTATAGGCCTAACTTTTATCTCATAAATATAAAAGAATGACTTTTGAGAAATATTTGAGCCTGATAGCGCTGATTTATATAATTCTTTTCTTTTTTCTTCTTGCTCAAAAATATTTTTAATATCATTTATATTCTTAATATAAAGCTGATTTTCTTTCTCTTTTAATGTTTTTGATATTACACCAAAGTGACCATCAACAATACTTTTCCCATGACATTCTACAAATCTATTGTATTTAATAGACCCTTTAATGTATTGCGGTGCCTCTTTAAAGAGATAATATAAGAATTCATAGGATCTAAAATGGTTTCCATTATCAGTCCATACTTTGATATTATTTATTTATTTAAACTTATCTGATTTAAGAAGACTTATTAGACATTCACCTGAAAACAAAGAATCATGAGACAATATTTGAGATAAAAAATTATGGTATCCATATTTAACTTTATTGTTTTCTTTAAATACCAATGCAAACCCCAATAAAGAAATAGGTCTTTTGGAATAAAAACAGTTATTGGTTTCAATTGGACCACCACCAACTTTTAAATTCTCTTTAAAATCTATAACTATAATACATGATTCATTATCTAATTCATTAATATCTTTCTTATATTCCCTATTTTGATGATCATAAAAGTCTTGGTGCTGATTAATAGCTTTTAAGTTACTGTTTATAGATTCTGGCAATAATAAGTTTTTACTTTCACATTCTTCTTTTCTTTTTTCTAAAGATAATTTTAAGTTACAAATATTACACATGTCAGTTTGTTTTTTACTCTTTATTATATTTTTTGGTATTAATTTATAATAAGTTGGAAGTGATATTGAAATTTCATTTTTTATTTTCATATTTTCATATATTTCTTTTTTTGTTTTTAATAGAGAATATTTTTATTTCAGTTGAATATTCATTCATTTCTTTTTCAATGTCTTTATAAATTTTTTCTGGTGCTTTTTTTGTAAACTGGCTTGTTTCAAAAGAAATTTCCAGCAGTTTTTTAATTATTTTTTTGATTATTTCTTTTTTTAATGAATAGTTATTATCTTTTTGGCTTTTTTTGTTTAAGCTTACATTTTTATTTTTATTTATTTTTCTTGAGTATTCAAACTCACATTTGGTTATATTAAATCTCATATCAGTAAGCTCTTTTAAAGAGTAACTGGAAGTAACCAAAGATCTCAAGGCTGGGAGATGCTTTGAGGAGCAGATTTCAGAAGATCCTTTAAGTTGTCAATTATCCCATTTAGTTTCTGATTTTGAATTAAAGGAGTGAACTCTGTTTTTCCAAACTCAGTTTGAGTGAGGAAGTGATTGATGAAGGAATTAAGATTGCCTCCAGAAACAAAGAGGAATGCTTTCTTTAGCATAGCAATTCTTTCTCTTTTTGTTGATGCTCCCAGTGAGGAAAATGGCTTCATGGCAGAAGTAAAGTTAACAGATTCCATAATATTGGACTTGTGATTGCTGATAAAGAGATGTTTTGTAGAGATGCCTTGCAAAAGAGTGCTGGTTGCAGGAATTATATCTTTTTGTGAAGATGGTTTGAAGTAAACCTTAGGTGGTGCTTAAGCTCTTATATACCAAGCCTTATGACACCATTCTGAAAGAAATGATGTGAAAGCTTTATTTACAATTTCAACTTGAATTTATATTTCTAGAATAAATGAAATCCCCAGTTTTCATGCACAAGTGATATATGTGTATCAGCTAAGCATCAAATTACATCATATCCTCTTTGTAATCTATGCAAATCAAGTAAAATGATGTATTAACTTAATTATAACTGTTTTGCATATTTTTAAAATGATAAAATGTTACAGAATTGTATTTTAAAGATGCTTAATTTGAGGTTCACAGTTCACTTGAACCTCAAAATTCATCTAAACAGCAAATAAATTAACGTCCTAACTTCAAACTACCATAAAATCCTAAATAATTAAGCTTTTTAAATAAAATAAAATGCTGAAATAATTCTCTTGATCTTATCTTTAATTTCGTCAAATAAAAAAATATATAAATTAATGAAAAATTAACCTTTTAAGCTAAAACCAATCTATTTTAATTCATTATCAAAATAATATAATAAAATTTGGCATCTGTTCTTTTAAATTGATTTTGCTTTTTTATCAAATATATTATATATTAATATTTTAATACCAATAGAAAGATAAAATTCTTAACTTTATTTTGATAGTTTACAGTGTGAAAAAATATTAACTTTTTGTTAAGTTATTACTGTTTTAAATATGAACATTTGTAATTTGATTTTTTTCAAAATTGAACTGTTATGCTGCGACTTGGGCAGCATGTGTATTAGAAAATGGCCTAATCCCTAAAATAATTACCCAGTTCTAAAAATGTACACATTCGCCAATCTATAATTTAGATCGAGAAGACAGCTTGAACCATAAAACGATGGGACTAAATCAGGGCATAATTCAAGCTCTTGGTCCAACAGATTTAGTCAATTTTATCCATAAAAATATATAATTCACTACCAAATAGCTAAAAGCCAACCTTCAAACAAATAAATCCATTGAAATAAATTATTTGTCATCGTTTTTAAAAGCTTAATCAACTTTCTTAATGCATTATACCAACCTAAATTCACATTTCCCATGTTTAAGAGGCTATTTTGGTGAAACTTCAATATAGTTTTAACTCGAAGTAAACCTCATCAAAAGGGTAAGAGCAATGTAAAAGTAAAAATATGTTAAATAGTGCCACGCTTTCCCCAAAACCTTAATATATCTGATACGTTGATTCTTTGAATTTATTAATATTTGTTTATAATTTAAAAATGATAGTTATTAGTCGAGTTTAAATATATCACATTGTAATATTGAGGTTCTGTTATAATTCTGATGCACATTGTCAGAATTCTTAGCTTCCTAAGGATTATATCCAACCTTTAGACTTAAGATCCAGCGAGACAAAGTATTCTGGAATAACCCCTTCCCCATTCTTAAAGCCCATAATAATGGTACATTCCTCAAGTGCAAAGTCATTTAACTCGGAATGGGTTAAATTGGATTTTAAGGGAGGGTGAGAAACTTAAGTCATACAGCTTAAAACTGTAAGGGACCAGATTTCAAACCTCTCAACTTCCATTTGTCATCATCATTGTCCCCTTTGCAATAAGATAGTTCAGTTACATGACAATTTACCACACTATCTCCCCACTCATACTTGATTCTTGGACATTAGCAGGATCAAGCCACAATATCTTTGGCTTAAAAGCCAAATCTATATCTCAATAAAAATATTCTTCTCACATTTATTTCTTGCTTCCCCTCTGTAGGTTGCCTTGTTGTAAAAATTGTTTAAATAAAAA